>JAUESI010000035.1:1309971-1331197 GCA_032275145.1 Synergus laeviventris
TAAATGCAACGTTGCAATTTTGAAATTTTTTAGCATTTAATTTATTCTGATCTGGGAATTGGTGCCAGAATTTAAAATCCTGTAAGAACTTTATGAGAAAAAATATAGATCTATCTGCTGTATCTATCCTATCTTGAAGAAAAAATTTATATCGGAAAAATAATCTCGGCTGGGAAATTATATTATGAAGACCCCGGAAAGTAAGTATAAAACCGGGGTTATCAATCCCTTCCTTTTCTTTATTATATTATTCCCCAACCCCGTCATGATCTAGGACTCCACGAACTGTCAAATGCAGTGACTATTTGCAGATCGACCAACACGCCCTCGTCGAATCGACATTCTTAGTGCGCAGGCGATCAGAAAACGTCAGAAATATTAGATATATAACATTATGAATAATGAAAATAGGCTAGTAAATTTCAAGTAAGGAAAGAAAACCGGTTCTGTGTCAAGATTCCATTTCAATTGTTCCCTGTTCTCTTCCAAAAGACAACAGAATGAAAACAAAATCGAATCAAGATTTCGATGATTATAATTGGAAGTTATTAATTTTTTTAAAAAAAGTATCAATTACCCAAAAATTATTAAGAGTCAATACTTTGATTTCGAGAAATTATTGAAGCTAGTAATTCTTGGAGAGAATTTATAAATAGACTTCGGACAAATGAAGAACTATAACTCTACTCCAAATGAAAAGTATTTTCCAATTTTTAACAAATCTCTGACAGAAACTGAAGCTAAATTTGAGAGATTAATATAATTTAGTTTAAAAAACATTTAAAATCATTGAGGGATAATCTTCACCTCCAGTTTTTATCTTTTTAAGTCTAATAAAAAATTATGTTTTACTCCAAATGGAATACTGGCCATAAGTTTTTAAGAAATGTAAAATTTGTCTAATGTAAAATGTCTAAAATATTATCATGAGTAATGATTCTGCACTTTTGATATAACAATGTGTAGAAATTAGGCATTTATAGAAATAAGGTGTAGAGTAGAGTACAACTGAAAAGTGCAGGACTCTGAGAAAATACTAAGTTTGGATAGGTCAAGGTTTTCTTTGACAGATACCAGTTTTCCAACTCGAGTTGAAATCATTAAAAGTGGAAGAGGCAAAAAAAGGGACACTGAAGAATGCAGGCCAGTGGGAAAATCGATTTGAAATAGAGCCATCAATGGAAATTTGAAATTTAGATTACAGACTTAAAATTTGAAACTCGAAATACTTGAAACATGCAAATGGCAAAACTGATTCAAATTTGGAACCCGCGAAAAATTGGAGTACTATTCGATGCCCCACCTTCGATTCGAACTGTCAAATGACATGCCGGCCGGTGATCAGCAATCTGTCAAAATAGTTTGAGAGCAGCTCGTGGAGTTGAGACGCCCAATATTTATCGAACGCGTCCTAGAGCGCCCCACTAGCTACATTTCCAGGGTTTTTTTACTAGTGCAAGGTACAAGTGGTTCATCCTTACTTATTTTTCTTTACTCCAAAGCACTAGTCGCGACACTGTCAAGTCACAAAACGATCGCGCATTTCACTGTTGCGCGTATCAACCGAGTGTATTCGTTGTCAGAAGCCGCGATAGACACGTCTGGATATATTTTCGTATTATTCGTAATTTCGAAGGAGAGCTCGAGCGGAACACAACCACCCTCCAGGAGACTCTATACCGTTTTGACTGGTTTTTGACGACCAGCGCGCGCAACGACCTCAAGCGGTCATTTCGGAAATAAAGCCTAAGATCGCCCGCGCGGGGAGAATTTGAAATTTCGAACTAAATTTCTTTCAAAAACTCTTGCCAGCGATTTGGCAAATTCAACCCGAAAAATTAATTTATTTCAAGTTAGAGGACATTGAATGAAGGACTTTTCAGCATCAATAATTTAAATTAAATTAAGTTTTCTCATTAAAACTGAAGCTTTTTTGACAAACTATATATATAAAATATAAAACATGCAAATCAATCTTACACGACTATCATAGGATGAGTGTAAAAAAAATATTTTCGATATAAGTATGTTCATAATCAATGTAATTTATTTACAGATGTCCTAAATATACACGTTTATAAAAAAAAATAGCTATATAGCTATACATTTAGTGGCCGATTCTAGAGATATTCTAGCTCTAGGGATTCATATTTGTATGCATGTCACTTATGTTCCTAAAAGATTTTTTTAAACTTTGCTCATCTTTAAACTCCGTAATTAACAAAAATGTTGCATATTTAGAAATGATATAGAACTTTAAACGAATTAAATTAGTTCTGTATAAGTATAACAGGAATCAATGAAGTCGCCCTAAATTCTGAGAAAGTGAAGGAAAAAAAAAAAAAAAAATTTGCTCTTCTTACATGGAGTTGCATAAAAAAATGCCAAGATATATGCAAACAAAATTATGTTAAATCTTCTTTCTCCTTATTGTTTTTTGAACACTGCATACTTTAGAAAATGGGTAAGCATTTTCAAATTTATTAAAGTAAAAAGCAATTTGATGTCATTAAAGTGAAATTCGATGCATTAAAGAATAATAAATACAAAAATGGATCAAAGTCTCGAAGTTCTCGATGCACGATGCATAAACTTTATTGATGGTCTGATACCAGCCACATTTCACTTTGGTATCGATAATGTTAAGAATATTTATGGATTAGTAGAGAAACGATTTGAATACCGATTTTTAGTAGGTGAAATATTGTTTCCACATTTTTTACGTCAGATGAAGATCATCATCAAAATCGTAATCAATCACATTTTATATTACAATAAATTAAACTTAACATAACACAATCTCGCTCATAATTCTATTCACTAGGCCACTGTTTTAATAATAAAATAAGACAAAGTTGTTTTTATAATAACAACTGACAGAAGTTAATATTTTAAGTCAGACATAGAAGACTATGGCATTTAATGGCCTATTTTACATAAATAGAATCAGTTTGTTCGCTTTATAAATATTTCACTAACTTTACAACAAATTCGAAACTTCAACAACTTTTAATGAAATAAACGGAAAATTGATTATCCTAAATAGCGGGTTATTTTAAATAACCGTTTTATTTTGTCTTGTACATAAATATTTCTGTCGATAAAATTGAGCTTAATTATCGTGTCCTTATCGAGTCAAAGTCAGCCCCTCCAAACGTAAATGATATCCCTAAAATATTTACCGTAACTATTGGTTAAAACGGGATCAGAAGTGTTTAAAATCAGGAGACAGTAAAAAAGTGTTTCCTAATTTCTAGACAACACAAAAATCATACTGGAACACGATCTTCCTCTCGTGATCGCAAAATGTTTGTTCTCTTTAAGACTTAAGATAGCAACCTAAATAATGAATGATTAGCTAAATGGTCAAATGTCCACTATTGTTAAAAGGAGTAAAACTTACGACTCAACATGTTTCAATTCCTCTTAAATCTGAATTTTCTTGTGTCAAGGAAGCTTTCTTATTCTATGAAACTATATCCTCCTCCAAAGTCTTTGCTATCGTCTCATTAGTTCCCTTCAGCGAAGTTTCGTGCTTCTCTAAAGCATCTTCTTTCTTCAACACTACTTCTGGCTCTGAAATTTTTCTTTTCTCTGAATTTTCTTTTTCCTCCTCGGTTTCTTTGATCAACGAAATTTCTTCTGGTTTCGTAGTTTCTTTTACATTCTCAGGAAAGTTCACCTCCTTCATTTTTATTTCTTCCGTTTCTTGTATATCCTCAGATACGTTCAGCACCACAGTTTCTTCCTCTTCAGAAATTTCTGTTTCTCCATTCGTTTCTGTAATCAAAGTTACTTCCTGTAAAGTCTCTCTCACCTCTGTTTGTTTGCTTTTCTCAGTTTTCTTGTTCAAAGTAGCTTGTATTTTGAAAACGTTCTTCACGTCCTGAGTTTCGTCCACTTCCTCAGTTACGTCCACTTCTTCAGTTTCACTCTCCTCGGTGTTCCCCTCTTCCGCATCTTCCTCCTCACTTTCTTCAAACTCCTCACTTTCTATTTCATTCGATTTTTTACTAACATGCTTGCATAAACCTTGATTAAAATGTCGTTTAAGATACCTTTCAGATGTAAAGGACAATTGACAATTATCACATTTTACAAATGGATAATCGTTTGCATGTATCAAATGAATGTGATCTTGTAATGAACGGTTATTGTGAAAACCTTTATTACAAATTTTACAACTATCCTTGCCAGAATGCATTCGCATATGATATCTCATGTGCCTACGCCTGAAAACTTTTTTACAAATTTTGCACTGTTCATCTTCTCTGACATGAACTTCATATTTATGACTATTCGCGTGTTTTGGAGAAGAGAAAGCTTTTTTGCAAATATGACAAGGATAACCAAGACCGTCATGATAAGCCTCGTGCTTTGCTACAAAATCAAATCGTAAAATTTTGCCACAAACTTTACAGGAGGGTTTTGTGTGATCTTTAGTCAAGTGTGCTCTTCTTTGAATGACACTGAAGAATCGCATTTCGCAAAAATAGCATAAATAGGGAGCTTTGGGAACCAAGTGCTCTCGTTTTACGTGAGCATCAAAGTGTACCATCTTGACTTTAGACTCGCAAATATTGCAGGTAATCTCTTGTAGATCTTGGAAATCTTTTCCTTGATTTACTTGGCAAGTGTGTGCGTAATACCCTTTAATATTTGAAAAGTTCGCGTTGCAATATCCGCACTGAAGCCAGAGAGGATGATGTTCTTTTACGTGGATGAGAAAACTTTGAGCCCCTCTAAAGGTCTTTCCACATGGACATTCTTGTCGAGCAGGACGTTTTTCATGAGTGATCATGTGCTTTTTTAAATCTTCTTCGTTTCGGAAAAATTCAAGGCATTCTGCACATCTGTAAAGGTCCACATCTAAGGGATCTGTCATCCTGCTCTCAATTTCAAGAGATTCATGTTGCCTTTCGAGTGTGTCTACGTTGATGGGTTCGGGCTCAGGCACGTTTATTTGACTGTCCTCCTCGATGTCTACATCCTCGTCATCTTCCGCAACCTGGAAATCATAGGGAACACTTTCATTATGCCCCTGAATTTATATTAATCAGTATGAGATAATATTTGAAAACATAGTATGATAAGAACAAAGTTTCAAAGATTTTAAATAAAAACGGATCAACTACAGTATTCATTCCCAAAATAAATTTCAAGTAATCAAAAATTATAAGTTGCATGCACAGCTTTATTTTTGTTGTTAAATTTTCTGTCCAAATGCCAAATATGATATCCTCGTTAAGACTTTTATACGAGCTGCAATCTAAATCTATTTCCGTACCAGTATTATCTTCTTTCAAATTATTTTAATATCTATAGTCCCAGGATCTAGACTCCCTCTTATTTCTTCCTTTTTTCTCAATCCCATATTTAAAAATTGTGCAGACATATTCTCTAATTTGGCCAGAATGCCCTAAAGATAGAATTATGGCTTGGACTCACTTGATACCGTGCCTCCACTAATCGCTCTTTGAGCTTAACCTGCCATTGTCGTAACATATTGGATGATATTCTCCGCCATAATGCTCCACTCTTTCCCCTTTCTTCCCCATTTTCCTAAAAATCATTCTTTATAAATCGTGATCTTTAAATCAAATCTATTTTTTTTGTATAGTTCCCACACGAATCAAGTATATAAGTTGACCTTTCCAATAGCACTAATAGGTACCCTAGTTTTTTTTCATGAGCAAATTTAAAGGAGAAAACTTTTTCCGTGGAACAACCCTTCAATTAATCGCCCTAGACCTTACCCCTTGATTATAATTCAGTATATATCGCATGGTTTAACGCAGACGGAGGTAAATTGACTAATTTTAGCGAAAAATATTTATTATTGCGGACGTAAAGATGCGGAAACTTAATTTCAGTATTTTAATTTCGGATAACATATTTAAATTCAGCGTATACAAATCTATGGGACATCACTATGTTTTTAATCAACAAAATTTATTTTATATTAACTCTAATTACGCTCCGTTCCTAATTCTATATTTTAAAAAATTGTAACCCAGATTTCCAATCTCTAGTCCTACAAATCAAAATAATCTAAGTCTAGGATCCATCCCGCTCTTTTCGACAGTTTCATACCATGCTTGCAAACAAAAAAAAATTGAGATTCAAAAATACATAATTTAAAACTTAATTACCTGAATCTTTAGTATGCTGTGGTCCTTACTGCATTGCACCGGCACCAGATTAGAGTACTTCCTACCGTTGAAGACTGAGCTAGAGGAATTAGTATCGGAAGAACGGGACATCTGATCCATTTCCTTCGAAGTAATAGAATCCTTAGATTTATCATCGTCTCCACTATCTCTGCTGACTATTTCATACGAATCATTTTTCTTCTTTATCGTAATACTTATTCCAATTCCAGAATCCCGATCGCTACTGGATCTCGTAACCATCAATTTTTCTCTTTCGATTCTATGCGCTGTTCTGCACTTCTCCTTGTGCACGAACAACGTATGAGGATCGCGGAAGGACCTTCCGCATTCGCAAGTAATTTCGCTTAAAGTGTAAAAGCTTGTACTCCTTGTCGATCTTCGATTACTATCCCTCGATTCCGAACTAGACGACTGCGCAACGCTTTCATTATAAGACGTTGAAGAGTCATTCTCAACATCCACATCTACATCCATATCCATGCTTAGTGCAGATTCATCGATGTTTGACATGTCGTCCTTCTTCGTTGTCTTCCATCCATTTTTATAATGATGCTTAATAAGGTGAATGTTCTCTTTAGTCTCACCCTTGGATTTATGTTTTTCTCTGTGGATTCTCAAGCTTCTAGCACTTGCGTAGTATCCGTCGCAGATTGTGCATTTAAACTCTGATTTGGCAGGGTCAGACATCGCTTTTGTATCGGGACCCTGGACTCCAAAATTTTTTATTTCAGGAATTGGAGCTACTGGACTTCGAATAACTGGAATCTCGACCGCCGGATTCTGTAATTTTTTCTGAGGTTCTTCATTCCTGCGCCTTTTTCTCGGCATCATTGTGAAAAATCGACGTCTTTTCTTCTTCGGGGGTTTATTTGTTGAAAGCTTTTCTTGTGTTTCTGGTTCTTTTTCAGGAACAACTGCCGGGGTTGCAGTGCTTCCAACTGCTTCACTGACGAAGAATGGAGCTTCCATCACAGAATCGGGATAACGAATTTTATGATAAGCAATATAGTGTTTCCTGATGTCTTTACAGGCCCGAGAACACAAATTGCACTTAACAAACTCTGTTGGTACTTTCAAAACCTTTTCTTTCGAATGAGAGTTTACTCTCGCTGAAGCTGGAGAACTTTCCTTTGGAGCAACTGTTTCCCTTGGCGATACTATTTGCTTAACGACTTTTTCTCTTGTAGGACCACTCTGTGATGCAGGTAAGTTCGGACTGATAGTGTTCGATCTGTTTCCTCCACTGGGTGGGCTTCTGAAGTATCGGTCCAGACTGACTTGCTTTGGAGTCGAAACTTGAGGTTGTCTTTTTTCCTCTAACTTAATCTTTGTCTCAAACTCAATCTTTACAGGTACAGAATTACTCTTCCGATAGGGTTTCCGAAGCCTCGGTATTACGATTCCATGACGAGAAAAGCAATGAGAGCGTAATTTGGAAATAGCGAGGAATTCCTTTTTACAAGCCGTACATTGGTACATTTTTAATACTCGCGCCGGTATGATTGGGGATTGGAGATTATCAGATCCACCTAACTTATGGTTTTGATTTGATTTTGAGGAATTTACGGCTGGAGAGAACTTCTGTTCCTCTTTTGGAGTTGAGGGTTCTTCGATAATTTCTTTTTTTATAACCCGCAGCTTAGAAGGGAAGTTTGGATTCACTTTGCCACAAGGCATGGGAATGCCATGAATTTCGAGTGAATGGACACGTAGATACCAGTTTTTGGTGTATTTTTTCCCGCAGATATTACAGACGTTCATGTGCTTTTGCATATCACCGGAATGTGTTGCTGCTTTTTTCGGCAATGACATGAAGGAGGTTGAACTCCGCCCTCCTCGCATCATAGGAATAATCACATTATGTACCCGCAAATAATGCAAACGCAAACTTTTCATGCAGCTGTACCTTTTACCACAAGTTTTGCAGGAGTGTCGTTTGAGTAAATCTTCGACGGTGTAGTCGCTGGGATTTTCCTGTTGAGCTAACCATCTTTCGTGGTACTCGGTTAAAATTCCGTGCACACGGAGAGAGTGAGAAGCCACCGAGCGTCCATCTGCATATTTTTTGCCACACGTTTGGCAGATTTGTGGCTTCAAATAATTTTTATTAGGCTGAGAAATTTCCTTGGTTCCAGTAGATTCCTTGATTTGAGAAACTTCTTTAGGACTAGAAAATTCCTTGGAACGGGAAATATCTAGAGGACGTAAAATTTCATTATTAAGAGGAACTTCCTTAGGTACATGTACTTTTTTGGAGACAGGAGCTATAGAGTGAACTTTTGCCATGTGCAATTTTAGATTTCGGTTCTCGGTATATTGCTTTCCGCAATAGGTACAAGTATACAAACGTTTCCAGCTCTTGATGGCGAACTGAAAATTGGGTAAGGCAGCATTTCCGTTGTTTAAGACGGGATGGTACTGCATCGGTTCTGGTGTCGAGGGCTTCGAATTACTGTGCATAGCATCCTGGACAGCGGCTGCATAATTCTCAATGTTCGTTTCGTTGGGATGTGCGAGCTGGAGATTCTTTATAACTTTCAGAGTTTCCCAGATTTTATCGCATTTTTCGAGACGAATAAAACAGTCTTTCAAATTGAAGCCTTCTTTGTGAAAGGAATACATTTTTTCGTAACCCATATTGACATCCTGCAAAGATACGATTCATTAAATTATTTTCAAATTGGCAATGCAAGAAAAATCTTTAGTTACCTAATATGTAGGTATATTATACCTACGTTCTATTCAAAATTTCGTTAAAATCAGGTAAGGGACTTTGAAAAATGTTAATTACATTTGACATATCATATGTTTTTAAGATCATTGAAATTATGTAAAGTTGGTATTTTAAAAATACGATAATTTGTATATAATTGCAAGGAAACTTACATACATTGTATGCAGTAACAATTATACTAGTAAAAAAATTTACAAAATATTAATAATAATTAATTTTTTCATTTAAAATCTAGTGATTAGAAAATTGTTGTACAAAGCGTCAAACATTTAACTAACTACGGCACTGGTTGACAGTAAGATAGGTTTCTATTGTTGATAAATATTGACAAATTTCTCTATTACCGACCGGAATACCGCTTTTCAAACTTTTGGCGGAAATTTCTAACCTTTCTACCCACATCCCCACGTGATGAAAGAAATGTATAATTTTGTAAAACATTCCTTAAAATGTTAATAAATAAAGAGTTTTCATTAAAAACAGCAATTGTCTACAAATTAAAGTTAATAAAACTTACAAAATCATAGTTTGCATTGATTTAAAAATAATAGCAAAAAATTCATAAACCATTAGGTTATAACGACATTATTTTACAATTAAATAATTTTTTTTCTAAACAAAATAAATAACTGCGTTTTGGAGGTTAACTTTTCCTACAGTTCCGAAAAAGATTCCTGAATCAATTTACCAGAAAAAATTCCTGCTTATTAATTTTATTCTAATTGTATCATAAAACAGTGATCCATTAAATCTGAATCTACTTCAATTTCCTCACAAATAAAAAAAAATTATTTTTGAATCACTCAACACAGCATAACATTTTTCAATTAAAATCAAAACGATGTTCTTAAAACCAACTAAATAAATTTAATCCCGAAAAATCAAAGATATATTTAAAACTTTACAGAAATAGGAAAAAACTAAAAAAATTTCACTCTGTCAGCAACAATTTACGCGCCTGTCATTCAATTTCTAGTTTTCCATAAAACGTCAGGAAATTCATGGTCCTTGACGATGAAGGAGTCAAAAAACGAAATTGACAAAATGAAAAAAAGTTATATTTATACGAAGACGAAAAGAAAAACAAAAGTTCTCGATAAACTTTGGATCTTATCACCAGACACTTTCGTAATTAAAAAAATAAAACTTACACTAATCACAGATCCTGTCGATATTGTAGGCTGAACTTCAAAGTTTTCATCGGTGATATCTTGGATTTCTTGCTTGATTGTAACTTCATCGCATGTTGTAGCGACAACGGTTTTCACTTCAGAATTTGTAAAGCTCTCTAAAACTTGGGGTGTTATTCTATCCATCATGATATGAATTCTAGTATCACGAATTGTTTCTAAGGACACGACACTGTCCTGAACGCGTTGCGACTGCGTCGGTATATATTCATTCAGACTTCAGAACAATTTTCATCACCGCAGAGCGCGTCGACTAGCGGACATCTTTGCACTCTGACACTTTTTCGTTCATTCCATTCGTTCCTGGATTCGCCGGTCCCCTTCCTATTCCTTTTTCCTCAGTCAGCGGTCAGTATCGTACCTACAAATTGCTGGTGCCTCGTCAATTTAAAAATTTTAATTTATAATGTTTGTATCTTATTTACTTTAATATTGTACTTCAAATTGCTAAGAGTTACTTACTAATGTCGATTCCAATTGCAATTTTAATTTCAGTCTTTCTTTAATTACTACATTAAAACTAACTTCTCCAACAACGCGCAACATTACTGCAACGTAACAATACTGGCAAAATTGCTCATGTTTTAAAATTATTATTTTTTTTTATCTTTAAAACTCCTTTTTTAGTTAATGACAACATTTTATAGGGGAGAGTTGGGTAGCCCCAGCCACTCGTTGTAACTTTTGGTGCACCAAAAGTCACCACGTAATAAATAATATGTTCCATTCAACACATTTATTTGGTTAAATCAACTATAAACATGCTCAAATAAATAATTACTTTGAATTGACCAAATGAAATTGTTGTGTCTTTTAAAAAGAACCAAATGTTTAGTTTCCTTGACCAAATTTTTTACTAGCAACAAACAAAACTAGGTTGAACAAACTGTTTTGCGTTGAATCAACTCAATCTTTTCTCTGAGTGAGTGAGTTTGAAAAAACGGAATTCTTAGCGATAATAAATAAACACTTTTATCTATTTAATTTTTCCAAAGCGTAATTTTGAAGATATGGACTCATACCTCTGTCAGTTTAAGAGAAAATCAGGTTTAATTATTTTATCTCTATCTGTGAAACTATGTGATGTTTAAATTTTGTTTAATAATTTTCTTATTTATAGCAGTTTTGTTTTAAAAAGAAAATATTCACTATTTTTCAATAAACTATTTCTGACATAATTTCAATCGCTTCATTTTCTTCTACAACTTATTTATTTCTTATATTTGCACAAGTTGTTGGTATGTAATTTTACTACCCGACTCTGATCTTCTAATAAAAATAATATTTTCATTGATTCCAAGTTCTATTTGAGAAAAAGATCTAAAATTCCTCTTTTAAGACATAGGTATAACTGAAGCAGCCCAGCAATCTAGACTATGGATTTACGTATTTGAACAGGACAAATGACATTTCTTCTCTAGGACATTTAATGCTGGACAAACCCTGATAAGAAGGCTTGAATACAGAAGAATAAAAATTTTTCGAGTTCAACATAAAAGTGACCTTTTTTCTGTCTTATTTAAAACCTGATTTTTCCATTTTGAGATACATAGAAATAAGGGACTAAATTTTGCTCATAACCATTACCGTCGATGGTTTAGGAGAACGGCGGAAAAATCAGCACATTGTATTACACTCAAGAGCTGCCCTTTTCTAATAATTTTCATGACTATGTCATAGTACATAGTAATACATAGTATTACAAAGAAAGTAGTTCAAGTAATTTCAAAGTTGCTTTGGCAACACTTTCATGTTTATCATGTTGATCCAAGCTGATCAGTGTATGTTATGTTGCAAACTGGTATGTCACTAGATGATAAGCTTTGGATCATAAAATAGAGTACTCACTACTCGATTAGGTTTCCTGATCCGATTCCACATTTACCATCAGCTTTTTGACTATGTGGAAACTGATTTGATATGGTAATAATTTAACGGTCTAAGATGCATTGCATTATGGATCAGGGATTCGATGTTACGTCCCTGACTAGGTCATGACAACCACGGCCTCGGAGGGGAGCCCAGCCAAGTTGGGCGAGTCCATGTCCCTGGTACTCAACGCCTTCAACATCAGGCTTGGAAAGAAATGCCTCCGAACACGGTATGTATCACGTGATTCCGGTGACACACTTGGCTTCAATAGCCCCTCGTCAAAGCTGGACGAGTCTAGACTGGACTGGTCTAGACATCCAGAATTTGGATCTCTAGTTTGCCTAGGGCCATAGTCCAAAAATGGTTTAAAAGTGCCCTTAACGCTTTATTACAATGATGAGATTCCATCGACCCATCATTTAAGTGTTTAGATGATCAGGCGGAGTCTCATGAAATATTTGATATGGCCAAAGATGTCTGACTAGAATTAATATTCTTGAGACTTTGAATTTTGAAAATGCACCCAAGGCTTGGTCAAACTTGGTACACCAGCGGATCACTCAAAATGAACTTATGATGTGTTTTGATGATCCATGGCAGGGAAGAATAAAGAAACCATAATTTATTTGATAGACTTATCAAGCCATGGGCATCTTATTGGCTACATTGATGCCAATAAAAGTCCAGTTAGCAACAAGCTTATCTTTGAATGATTTTACTTGTTTCAGTAACAATTGCTTAAAACACCTAAAGACACATACGAGCAGTGTGTTAACAGCTGTTGACCTGAAAATAATTGCATACGTCACAGTTGGTTGATACGTATTGATTATTGAAAACAAACATGAAGTTTTTATGACAATAACAACTTATATCGAGTGGACTTATGGTAAACCATAGGAATTATGTATGGTACATCTTTCTTTAAAAAAAAGTCATGTAATGAAGGTTCTGTGCTTATTTCAATCACAAGAATCAGTCTCAATTTTTCAATGTATATTCTACATTCTTATTCCATATCCTACATTTGTTTCATTGCATATTGTTGCGAAGGAAATGTCCGAATGAGTACATACCGTGAAAAGAGTGTGCGCAACGACCGCAGCGAAGCCGCCACACACACAACTTAATGAATAACAGGCTTTCATCACAAACGAACTGGTTTGTAAAAGTTGTCTTTTTGAATTCTAAAACAACACACCATATATCATACGTTTAAATAATTTATCAGTTGTTTTTCAACGAAAACCGATTACATTCTATATGTAACTTGATTACTTTGCGGGTGGCGTAGGATTTGTGGGTTGGACGCACACTATTCTATAGGTCACACATCATACCTAAAACAATCTAAAACAGTCATTGTTTTAGACTATATACCATATTAAATATATTGTGCTGAACTTTGATTAGGATTATCTTTTTACTGTGCACAAGAAATGGTATGAATGAGATGAAGGTTGGCGTCTGCGGAGCAGTAATCGATTATCATGTGCAGTGTTGCCGTTACTCTTCCTAATGTTTCCCAAGCTAGCAAATACTCATTTTCTACTAATCTGAAGTAATTCTACTTTATCATGGCAAAGTGCGAAGCTTTATTATCATCAATTACCCATTGGAATATCGGAACTAAAACTATGGCTCAAGACTGGTCATCCGAAAAAATTGGTGTTTTCTCTTGGCTCCTCTCTTCACCTTGTGAGACTCCTGTTACTACAAAAAGACATCAATTGCTTTACCAATTTTCCAAACTTTACCCTTCTAGCACAAGAACAACTCTCATTCTGAATTTTGTTGCTTTATCGAGTAGTTTAGGACGAGTTTGCGCAAGAACTACCTGTGTCGACCTGCATGAGGCCGTGTGGCGCAGCAATGTGGAAAATTTCAACATCCGACATTCGCAACTACCTGATGTTCAATATCTCTCAAGAGTTTTACAGATAATATTTGTAGTGGAATCAATATGCATGTATCATAATATAACTGGACTTGGAAGCTGACTGTTAATTGATCAGAGGAATGTATGCAAGAGACTTGATTTATCGATGCGCAAACTCGCTATCATCCTCTTTACATCTGTATATAATCTCATCTCCTTCATATGCTTTGTGCCATGTCCGTGACCGTAAGAATCGGTACCAATCGGTACGTTCAGTAGCTTGCGATCAAGAGCAGGTGGCTCGGGAGGCAACTGCGTCGCGGCACACTTGGGAGACGAGGGGAGCGTCCAAATGTGAAATTGTATGTGGTGGGAACTGACGTCAGCCGGCTGTTCTCGTATCTCGACAGCTCGACTACCTACTCTACCCACGAGTCCACAATTCTAATATTCCTGCCTATAAGTCTACCAACCACTGCGATAATACCCTTTGTCACTTCACTTCCTCACATCTGAGAACGGCAGTTGAACAAAATTGCGAAATATTAATTACGTAATGGCAACTGCATATTACGTAGTTTCCTTTGGAGGGTAAATCGATTAATACCATCTCTACTGGATTAATTCCTCTAATTAAGGGATGAGACTGTCTTATCTTATAAATGAATTGATGACAAATTGAGCTGATATCCTTTGTTCGAATAACACAGGGTTATTAGTTTGCATGAATAGTATAATGTTTTGCGGCAGTTCACTAAAGGCTTCGCGAACATCATTTAAAGTTTTGACCCATCTATAACTTCAAGTTAACATTAATCGACTGCTCCATTTAATATAACTATAATTTCTTTTGGCGCTTTGTATTGCTCTAGTTGCTATACTTCTGCATAGCACATACTGACATACATATAAAAAAAAACAAATTACATGACACCAAAGGTAGATAATCATGTTCCATGGAGTAATTCGAATACGCTACATCAGCTGCTATCTGTTAACAACTAGAATAAGCAATCAACGACCCTAAAAATCTGAATTAAGGAAACAGGTCCTCTCTAATATTCAACCAATCTTCTGACATGTGTTGTCTGATTAGATTAAGTTCTTGACATGTATTTTTGGCAGAGAGAGACTCAGCCTTAGGGTTGCCAAAGAAATTTGCCAGAATACCCAGTGCCAAAACATTAATTTTAGCCGTTAAATGAATCTGGCCTGATCTACTCCAGTGGGCAAAAAGACATTGTCATCCTGAGAACGTCCTAAAGACATCCATGTCAGTCCAATTGATATCCTAAAGACGTCTCACGTCCAAAATATGTCTTTATAAGACGGGACTGGGACGAATTATTGACAGAATAAAATATAAAGAAAGAGTGGCTTTTTATTTAGACCGTCATAAGGTTTGTCAACCCTACTCAGACTTCAAGGGCCTTATCAGTATCATTATCGTTTCCTTTGTTAGGTTCGTTTTGCCAGTATCATATAGTAGGTATGGTATGGTCTATTTGACTTGGGGCGGTTGGGTTGGGACGCCGAACGAGCTGGACAAAGTTATAGTTGGATATAGCTGGACTCTGGAGAGATGAGGTGGCTGGGTCATATTCATCGCAACCCCGTTCCCCGCATTGGAGTCTTCCGAGCTAGTTTCGAATTTAAGTGGCAACACTGTAAGGATTGGCTCGTCAATGCTAGAGAGTGGAAATGTACTGGGCAGCCAGCAGAGCTGAACACGTGCGGACCGTGCGGTTGCTATCCGCTTACAGCATAGTACGCATGCGCAATTTCTGAAAACTCGCGAGGGCGAGGTCTCCAAGTACACTTCTACAAGCTCTGATGAGGCTTGGTGGAGTAAATACAACAGTATTTTATTGTATTATGAGTTATAAATCAATCACTTTCACAAATGAGAATGAAATATTGGGAATGTAGCTTTTCTTATTTATTGGTTAGGTTTTCTTTATTGTCGGGTTGGTTTTATTGAGGATTAGAGTTTATTAGAAATTGTGGGAGCTAAGCTATCTTCCAACCTTTTTCTATAGCAGGTAGAGGAAAACCTGATTTTATTTCGCCCGGATGGGCATCAAGTGGTAATATGGAATTGTACCGTTTTTGCACGGCTCTAGAGTGAGTGGCATAAGTTATTAGAGAAATTGAGAGAGAGGATTTTACAACCTTATAACTTTGAGGACGGGAAATTGCCTAGCCTTAGGAGTAAGTCCCTTAGGACAAGCTTGACCAACACTTAGCAAGCATCTCGTTGTATAGCTTGCGAGTTTTGAACAATCCTGAAGTGTTTTAAAGCTATTTAACAATTATTTAGTAACATAGCTAAAGTGCCCACAGCGGTATAGATTAGAGCCCCACGATTTTTCAGAAGCGGGATAGATTAGAAGCCCACATGTTGTTCATATTCTTCAATCATACGTGGTAAACACAAGATATATGGTATTTACAAGTCAGCTGAGATAATGAAATTTATTCAGATTATATGCGCTTGTTTGCAACAATTGGCAACAATTGATTACAACTGGGATCCATCGCAGCACATTGTTTTGCAGAGACTTTCTTTGAAATCTTTTAGAGGGCAGAGAAACCATTATCTTATCCCAATATCAACAATACGTCATATTAGGACACTTGCAGTATGTTCAGAACATAAATCTATAAAATGAGACCATTACACATAACGCTGAGAGTTAATCGACTTTTTATAAATATATATAGAAACATCAAGCATCGAAATTTGGGGTATTCTTACAAAATAATCCTTCCTCTACTGGAAAACAGATTGCTGAGAAATGATTATAATCTTTGAATTATGTGAAATCATTAGTATATAGTTTTAGACGCGTTCTTTATGTGAAACACCTATAATTTCAACAAGAAATCCAACTCCCAAAATAACGCAGAAAACGTTCCGATTAAGCATGACGAATTTGCGGTTCTTATCGATTACGCGACGAAGGAATATATAGCTAATATAGCTAAAATGTTCCCAAAGAGCTTCCAGAATCCAAGAATTTACACCTGCAATGGTAGGAGCACTATTATTAGGGTACATTGTGCGAAATGTCTTATAGAATTTAAACCCCTCGTAGCAGCTACCCGGTCACATTGACCATTGAAAGGCGCAGACACTAGAAAACTTATTTTCGTCTCATGATTTTCTGTGCCAGTTTTATGATATAATTAATAGATGTCCATTTTCCTACGTTTACATATTATCAGTCCTATCATAGTAAATTCAAATTCATTTGTATAATAATTCTGATAATATTTCTCTGATAATGTTCATGGGAAAATGATACACGTCGTTTGAATAACAGGGTCGCGACGTCCCGTCGATCTTCCCGGCCTTTCTCTCTAGCATTCTAGTTTCGAAGAGTGGAGAGCTAAAGCAAATTCCACGATGAGATGGGAGAAACTCGAGTTAAATCGGCGCGAAGAACCATACCAAAAACATCGAGACACCATTCGCAAGTTTTCCTGAAATTCAATTTCTCTTCACCTTTCCTCATGATTTATATGATGAATCATTTATGTTGTTACATATTCCAGTGATTCCAATCCCGAAGGAAGATCACAGTTTTCTATTTTGCCTATATCATATATTATATAGTAGTATATTTGAAGGTTTAACCAGATAACTAGGACGAATACCAGAATTACTCTGTCTGATGATCCAGACTTACCTTCAACGAATATTATCAGTCAATTAAAACAGAATACCATTCAAATTTTAATGTCTCAAAATGCATCTGAAGCTGCAAAACAAATCTTCAGAGGACAATATAGTAGTTTTGCACACAAAGGGTTAATAACCCACGCTTCCTATCCTTCCTATTGAGTGACACGGTGTTCCTTGCGTGCGGATAAATATAATTAAATAGTTCTTCTATATTTTAAACCGTAGATCAATATCAGTAGTATTGACTACACAAGGCTCCCATATAGACAAGTCAGTTACTTTATATTGAATCAGCTTCTAAGTACTTGTAAGTACATGCAGACTTCCATGTAAAATGTTCCCCGCCCACATTGATAAAGAACTCGTCTGGACGTGAGGAAAGGAAATAGAAATAATTGCAACAATCAATACTCCAGAAGGGATGTGACCAATGAATAATTTAACAAAAAAAATCAATAACCTGGGACAGGTAGGAGTCTCCAACTTTTGAAAGAAATGTGTATAAAACCCTTTAACCATATATGGTTAGTTTTGTCTTTGTGTCAGTTCAACAAGTCGATCATGGAAATCGATTTTTGGACACCCGGTAGATTCTTAGTCACACACCCAACAAATGCCTCGCTGATTTCTGCTCTGGTCTTTCAAATATCAATCTGCGTCACAATATTCTTTCACTTCACGCGATTCTAGAAACCATTTTGAACATTTCCGGTTGCTCAAGGTCGTTGTATATTATCGAAGAGAATAGCAAAGATTTCTGATAAAAATTGTTTACACTAATGAGGAGCATGCATTTCCGGTTGGAAAGCATAAAAGAACGCAATTTTTTCAACACAAACCAGTTATTTGGTCAGAATGCGAATCGTGAAATTTGTTCTTTGTTTGGTGGTGTGTTGCTGGTCGGTGTCGGAAGGATTGCCCAGTGAAGGTTGATTTGTTATTTAGAAAAGCGGATTTGGGGAGATTATAGTAGTATAGAAAGGTCGAAATGTAGGGAGGAAGGTGGACACATATCTTTCATTGATAAGCAGTTCAATTAGAGGATAATTTGTTAAATATCTACCTTGAAAAGTCATCTGGATCAGTTTAATGCTTAGAACTTTCTCAGAAGTGCTTTTTGAGAGTATAAAAAGCAGTGTAGCATCTGCGAGTGAAGGAGAGAAGACCTTAGCAATTGATCAATACCGAGAAGATAATACTTGAGAATAGTGCTTTTACGATGCTTTTAGAGCTCAAGAAAGTAGACTGAAGGTTCAATAAGTTTTGAATCTGTAGCATAATTAGACATTTAGCCACTTTCCCTGGACACCTTTTGTAATCTATCAGCATTGTAGACGAGGCTAATCTATATTTTACTAAACAATAATATGCAATAATATTCAAATGTAATTCTGATTAACACCATTTCGCCATATAAAGCATAGGTTTAGTCAATTTTTTTAGAGAACGTAAGCTTTAAAGAGAATTTATTGCACTTATATGTCCCCAGATTAGGAAGAAGTTGGCTCTTCTTACCCTCATGGCTCATCTAACCAGAGGGGTGGTGAGTCGATCAAAGTAGAGAAGAGGTGAACGGGGGGTGGTATTAACTTAACTCCCAGACAATGAAACCCTTAGAGACTTCAATTCCAATGGCCATTATAATATCTATGCCACGGAGCAGCAAATGAACCCCTTAGTCTAAGCTACTATACATATGGGACAATTTCCTTAAAAACACTAGATTCTAAACCGAGATACATCTGCTAGACGATAGGGTTGTATGACCTTTTAGAATCCAGTGCCTACAGGGATAAATCATACTTCAGTCTAATAAAAACTCCTTGATACAGGTAATATCATAAGCCGCTTTTATCATCCAATTGTTCAAATTGGCGAAAGCGTTCAGGATTGGTTCAGTGACATGAAGGCCAAGATTCTGGTAGGAAGGAGAATATCAAATCACAAGTTGGAAGATCCAGATAAACTAGGACAGGGGGAGTTTACTTTGATCGATTTAAGTAAGTACCAAGTGACATTCAGTAAAGAATCTAAGGAAGCAAGCTCTAATCAAAATATAATTTTATTGTTAATTATTTATTTCAGACACTCTAAAATTCAACCCACGAAAGGATTGGGGATTCCGGATAGGCAACTGGTACTACATCAAGCATGAAGATGATAATACCGACAAAAATCTTGTTCCTCTATCTGGGGGATTTAATTATGATGGTTTGAATGATAGTAAAGACGGAATTGGAAACCTTTCAGCTGAAAATGGCGGCGAAGGGGAGGATGAGCAAACATCCACGCCTTTGGAGCCCGATGAGATATCGATTCCAACCGGGTCACCTAACAACGCCGTCGGGAAAAAAGCCGATGAAAATAGTATTAAAGATCCAAAATCTGCAGAAGTGTTAACACCTCAAACTCATTAACCATATTTTGGAACAAAGGAATTATAGTCGTAAACTTAGAATCCTTTCACACATATTCTCTTGAACTCAAACATTTTAGACATAGATGAAGGTAACACCATTGGCGCATAACCTAGGAGACTTGATGAAATAGGGAATCACAAAAAACTGTTACTTTCTCTTTCGGTGATTTTCCTGCTTACTAGCTGTGCTTTACCACTTCAGGTGTCGAGAATTCTAAGTAGGGAGTCATATTTATATGCGATTTCTTCGAATTGCACTTCGTTTATACAAACAACATTTCATGGACATCAATAGTATGCTCGGATTCTATTAATAAGTGGAAGATTAAATGCACGCAAAGAGAATTTGGCCTGGATCTTCATCTCATATCCTCTATGGTGATGACAGGGATCGCTGATTATGTGATCAATAGGAGAAAAGCTTGTCTTTTCGGTTATATTGGCTTTCTAGGTTTGGTTTTAGGTATAGAGAATTTTGGATCTTTCTATCTTTGTTGTATAAATAATGGACGCAGTTTACTAAGCGAAGCTTAGTAGGAGTCTGTGTTGCGTAACTTGTTTGGTCTCGTCATTAGGTGACATGACGAACCAATCCTGCAAACATATAGAAGGTCATCAGGAGTTCATATCAATGTGTTTTCCTACATGTGCAATTCAGATCTGCATTCGTCACGATATGTTCCTGGATTCTAAGTTCACGCAGATCAACTAGTGAATCCTACCATTTGCTATCGAAAATTCAATCATTATGGAAGGTATTATGTATAATATGTACAGTGTGTCAGATGAGCAAAATACGAGAAGAATTTAAGTATAAATAAAAATGTAGGGTCTCTTGAAACGGCGTGGTTTTCTTGAAGAGGTACATGAGTCAAAGTTTATGATTTCGATTTCAAAATAAAGTAGTTTTGTTGGAGTTGACTCGGTGTCTTTTTGAAATCAGTTACGTAATTCTTGATCTCAACTGGAATGCATTCAGATAGAAACAATAAAATTAATTTAAAAGGTCCCAAGTGAAGGCCTTTGATGACTATAATTTGTCTGGTAAAACAGAATGCCTTGGGAAGAAATTTAAACCAGTATGGCCATCTAGGAACGACCGAATGAACTAAAATCAGGGACATTTTTTAGAGTTATAAAGTACTATAATATTTTTTCATTTTTTTAAATTAGACGTGATAGTATTGGAAAAATAGTACATTATTGTACCGTAAATCATGTCGTTAAAGTTCTGAACGTTCAAATGAACGAATCTTTGTATTATAAACTAG
>JAUESI010000035.1:1331297-1357666 GCA_032275145.1 Synergus laeviventris
AGTACATTATTGTACCGTAAATCATGTCGTTAAAGTTCTGAACGTTCAAATGAACGAATCTTTGTATTATAAACTAGAAACAGTATTAAATTATTTCTGGATAAAAAGGAACAGGCAAACAATATTTCGTTCATTTGAACATTGAAACTTCTGGTAGACTGTAAAACGTATAATCTAAAATTAAAACTAAAAATATAAATGCTGAAATGAAAGAAAGGTCGGATAAAAACTCATTTTATGTCGCAAAAAAAACAGATTTTATTGCGTAAAACTTATTATAAACATTATCATAAGCTTTATGATATACTTCACTGACAATACTTTACAATAATTTTTACACGAGGGTCGTACAAATCTCGGTCTTGATTGTAGTTGATGTATTTACTGTAATAAAAAAAAAAGGAAATATTTCCAAATCAGAAGAAGGTTTCACTCTAACACCAAATAGATTTTTAATTAATTAAAAATCGTTTTCTAACATCTATCAACACTGATGAGGTAATAAATTCATGCATTTATTAATGATATTTTACTCAATGCAATTGAACACAAATTAATAATATGTGAAAGATTCTTGTATATAAATTTCTTATAGGTATAAATAGTATATATATATATATATCAGAACTATTTTATAAACAATCACAAGAACTCGTGATTACTAGAGTTAGTCTAAGGCCGTAAGAAAATATTTTGTGATTAGAAAATCATAAATGTAACTTTGAATGATTAGAAACATGAATCCTTCACTTTCGATACAGTAATGACATTACCTTGGTTTGCGATATTAGAGAATTATGAAGATGATTTATGAAAATAAAGTTGATCGAAAGCGCTTTCATTTGCCAAAAGCAGATTAACATTAAACTAATCATTTTTTTAAGTGAAACTTCCCACCAAATTAATATAGGAAATGAAAGAAAACTTTTGAAACCTTTTTTTGCATAATGAAAAGTTTAAAGCGATATGAAAATATGAAACGAAAATTATATAAGAACATAAGTGATGAGTCCTCTACGTAATGTTTCGTAGAATGATGTTTATGAAGAAACCACCAAAAATGTAATAGAAGCTTAAGAAGAATATCTATGCAGATTACGGAGACATGCTGCCCATGATAAATACAAATATGTGACTATTCCATCTTGAGATGTAGCGCAAATGATGAGCATTTGTCTACTTCTTTCCCTAGAATGAATATAAAAGAATATACCTTTGTTGCATGCAGAAAGAAGCGATATGTTTTTCCGTTAGTGCTCATAAATTAAAAAGGTTAAATATCGAGAAGTATATATATAAAAAAAAGATTACTTGAAATTTTGTATAGATTTTAAGTGCCATGTAATAACGGAAATATTGTCTTAAAATGTATGCTGAATATTTACGTGAAGAACAAACTTAAAAATGTATACAATTTAATACACACGTACAGTAATCAAACTTATATTCTTAGTTATGTACTTGTAATTTCTATAATAAAATTTATAATTTACAGATTGTTTAAGGATAGTAAAACTTAAATTCTTTTAACCAAATTCAAAAGGAGAATCATGTAAATATTGGCATTAAATTTTAAAACAATAACTACATAATATACGTAGAAGCAAAATTATTTCAAACTTAAAGGTATCTTTAGCTATCTATCAGCAATTTAAATTGGAAATTTTGGATATTAAATTAAAATATCCAATAAAATATGAACATTAAGATTGCGCTAATTTGAAAACTTGTAAAATATTCACCAAGTTCAAAACATCGGTACCACGTGCAGACCATAATATTTATCGAATCCATGCCACAAAATAATTTGGAAGCCCACTTACAAAATGATGAAAAGAAAGCAGAATACATTTTTTGAAAGAGAAGATGCAAGGAGAAAAATTAGAATTTAACAGGTATAAAAGAATTCTCGAACAGTTTTGAAGAACAATAAATAATACGTGTAAACTTGTTATATTAAAGAAAATCATTTTTTCTCACATCTTTGCTTTCCTAAAATGAAACCACCACCAAAAGTATTTATCATGCGTGAAATGAAACTTTGTATATCGAATGAAAATTTTGCTCTGCGTGAAAGTAAACTTATGAAATAAACCTTTCAGATATATTTTCTAAGATAATTAAAAATAAAATAGCCGTTCTTTTAAAATTAATTTACCTTCTTAGCAGCAGCTCCTACTTTGGTCTTTTTCGTACCCCTGACCTTCTTCATTCTGTTCTTACGTTCCTTTCTCTGTTTTCTGGTTTGCTTCTGTTTTTCGTAAAGTCCGTGCCTAGCTAACCTGTATTTAGGTTCAAATTTCTTGGCAAAGTCCAACGTATCGTAAACGAGTGCAAAACCAGTAGATTTTCCACCTCCAAAGTTAGTTTGGAAGCCAAAGACAAAGACAACATCAGGGGTGACTTTGTACATTTTTGCTAGCTTTTCACGAACCTCGGTCTTTCGGACCGAAGGTTGACCTGGGTGCAAAACATCCACAACCTGCAATAAGAAACATAATTTTCTTTTGCAAATTGCAATAGTAAAACGTGATCGAAAGTAATGTTTGATTTCCAATAAAGCTAATGAAAATAAATTATATTTACAAAAATAAAAATTCCAAAAAGAAAAATACCTTTTGAAGTTCAATAAAAGTAGTTAAAATTGTGAAATTTACCTTCATAAGTTTTCTAATTCGGAGCACTCAAAATTAATGTTTTTATAATTTGAAACACAATGCAAAATTAAAAAAAAAGAAACCAAGCAGTATATAATATGTTCGTAATTCATCAGTTGATAATTTACTAACCACCATTATTTCATTATCAATAAAAATCGAAAATCTTAAAGAAATGTGGTAAGCAAAAATAAAACTACTTTAGTAATAATTAAGTTCAGAATTTAAACTCTATACTACAAAGAGTTTTTATCTTTTTAATTCTGCCAAAAAGAATATTAGAAAACTGTCCTTCAAATGGGATAAATAGAATGTTGCTAACGCCAATTAAAGGATAAAAAATGTCTTTTAACTCACCATTTGTTTGCGGCATAATAGCCGGTTGGTCATGAACTTTCTGGTTCTAATTGTAGCTGTTCCTTCGGCCTGCAAAACAAGATTCCAAACACATCACTTTTAGGTTATGTTTGACACTTGCAACTTTGTTAAACCACTCTCTCAAATTTTTATATTCACTAATTTTTACATATTTAAAACACTTAAAATGTGATTATTTCAACGATTTAGCAACAAATAATTAGTTTAAGATCATTTTTAATTCGTGTATTCCCCATGCCTGCAATGACGGCTGCCTTTATGGAAACAACACATTTTAGTACACTATTACTCACAACTTGAATTAAATATTAACATTGCTCTAAACAGGAGGCATTAATCTTTTGTTTTATATGAAATGTAGTATTATTTTATCAATGATTTTAAAGGAATCTTTGGATGAGAAAATACATACCATCTTGCCCAAATTTCGTGCTACTCGAAAAAGGCTTCACCGGAAGCGGGTCACGAGCAACTCCATCTGGATACGGAAGTTGCAGGTTAGCCAAAAGAATAAAGAAAAATTAAAATTAAAATAGACTTAATAGACTCTTTTAAAATTATACCACAGTTAATTATTAGTTTTATTTTTAGATATATTTAATTGATATTTATTTATGCAATTAAATTAATTTCAAGGATACAAAGTCATTTATAAAATCTAAAAAAGCAAATTAAATAAAGTATGTGCGCATGCGTATAAAAATACTTAAGAAAATAGAAATTTAGCGGGAAGTTTTCAAACTTCAATTTAAATTTCCATTCAAACATTCAAGGACTTGAAAATATCAGCAGTTTTTTTTTACTATAAATTATAAATTTAATTACTTAGTTTCATCAGTGATTTTCAAGTCATAATTTTTAAAGGAAATTCCTATTTTTATTAAAAATAAGCAATGATCTATAAAACAATTATTTTTATCGTCTAAATGAAATAGAGGTAGATTACTTATTTTAAGCAAAAAATAATAATTTTCAGAAGTACAGTACAAGACAGTACTTTTAAAGAGTTTTCAATCGATCTCATTGAAACTTTTGAAACTCCATTTATTGTGTCTCATGCAGTTTTAAAATTTCGCGCTTGACCCTGATTTAAAAATGGCCGCCCGAATTAAACTTCATGGACTACACTACCGACTGCGGACACTACGGTTTCCCGCAGCAATCGTAGCATTTTAACTTCTTAACGTTTTCAATCTCAAAAATACTCTCAAATCTCCCTTTCTTCTTTTTATAATTTTTTTCGAACATTCAAAAACATCTTTCATTTCATCAAAATGGTGTCCATCCTCAAGCATTCTTTCTTCTTCAATCTCATTATAATGCCATTAATGCCTATCAAATCTCAGAAGAATGGTATAATAATAATACGCATACGGTTAGATTTGACTGTATTCACATCATCCACCCACTTTCGACCCAAGGAGTTTACCAGGGTTGACTTTTTGTTACTTCTGTTTCTTCCCTTTTAAGACAGGAAATTTGAAAAGTCCTCTGAAGGGCTAAACCAAGCAAAGGGAAAAAAAAACTCTCCCAGCGTTGCCACATTGCTAATTGTGTGCAGCGGAAGTAAAGAAGATGCGTGGGTGGTAAATCGAAAGGCTGTTTTAATCCAGCATTGGTGCATCACGAACACAATCACACAGTGCATCCATATCATTCAAGCCGTGTAGCTGTATGACGAGTGTATGAAGTGTGACGTTTTGGGGGTAAAAAGGGGGAGGTAAACTGAAAAGCGACCTCTCTTTAGGTGGCGGTCATACGTCGAACTACACTTTACGTCCGTCCTTTGCTTCTTTGCAATTTGCATTGCTGTGGAAAATGGCGTCGAGCTCGGAGCTGCCAGAATATTCGTCCCCATCAGCAAAACGTCGAAAGATTGACGGCGACAGATACCAGCCACCATCTAGCTCAGAACTCGATTTTCGAAACAACAAGCTGCTTGGCGAACACTCACCCGAGGATCTTGAAGGTATTTTAACCAAAATATGGACATTTGACAAACAAAATTTTTGTAAATTCAATATGGCGATTTTAAGGGACGCTTCTTGCCTTCCGCGTTGGCGTTTGTTCGAGAAGCATCGCCCAGCCGCCATGACAGTTCTTTCAAGTGCGTCTCTATTTTTCTCCAAATTAAAAATCGATTTATATTTCGACTGTTGAGTTATGATAAAAGGTTTTTCTAATTTTTGTTGCTGAAATTTTATTTTTTTTATATTTATTAGGCGGGCGGAGCGAATATTCGAATTCTTGTGGTTGGGAATTTCGCGGGAAGGAGGGTCACTGACAGCAAGCCTTTTGTATATGTCAATTCGCTGGTGTTCACAGATGGCACACAAGTTCTCAAACAAAAGAAAATGTGGTTTTGACGTTTCGCATCCCGCGTTTTTTGCTGTCAAACATTATGATGAAGTTTCGAAACGTCAAAATATTGAGTATGTCAACATACGTTCTAGTAACTTTTTGGTTGAATGGTTACAAGAGGTTGGATGTAGTTCGAGTTAAGTTTTGTAGCGGTTAGCTCCAAGCTAAAGACTAATTAATTATTCAACTTTGAATAATTATCCAAATCTAACCTCAAAGTCCAATCTCCATTTCACTTAGTAAATATTCGAATTAAATATATTTTCAATAAATATTAAATATTCTATTTTTGAAATTGAAAGGATCACTGTAACGGGAAATATGTCTAATTTTAATATTTTTCGTTCAAAAAATCATTTATAATTAAACAGATGCAAAAAAACCTATATAAATCGACAATTTAGAAGAATATTCGACATTGTTTAAGTCTATGAAACATGAAAAAATTCGATTTTTTTTAATAGAAACACTGGGTGGTGACAGTGGATTCATTGAATTGAGCGATGGAATAAAGTCTGCATCGAGTGGATCAGAAACAACAAATCTTTCATCAACACCAACTCGCACTGATTCAACAAGTGACGACACTGGTTGCCCGTAAGTTCTTTCGAATATTTGTTGTTTAATCTAATATAGATCAAAATTGCGCCGTTCATATTTTTCTAACTAGCATTGTCAATATTTCCTTTTAGGCTTGATACGGATGAAAAAGACGAAGTGTCCTCCACTGTATCTTACCTTTCGGATCTTTCCGGACTTTCCGACCTTTCTGGAGAAGGTGAATCTAATCATCACTGGAAAAGCGCTTCTACATGGGTCCAGAAACAGATGTTGATGGGCGCAGATCCTAGGGAACTCATTCAACATCTGTTCATGGAATCCACGCCTATTCCAGACCAAGTCGATGATCTTACCTTATGGAAGGTGTGATTTACTTGTATAAAATTATTTTTTTAAATTTATTTTATGTAAATCGTGAATTACTAATTTGAAATCAATTCCAGATCATCGTAAATATGATGTCGGAACCACCAAGGCGTCAGAAACTTAGGCATATCAACACGATACCAGACGTAGTTAGACTGATTAGTTCCAGTAAAAAGGTCATAGTATTAACTGGAGCAGGTGTCAGTGTTAGCTGTGGAATTCCTGATTTCAGGAGCAGAGACGGTATTTATTCGCGACTCGCGCAAGACTTTCCGGATTTGCCCGATCCACAAGTAAGTCTAAATTGTAAAATGTTCAGTTACATTCGAAAGAAGGAAACTTTATGTCGTATCTTGCTCATTAATATCAGAATCATGGACTTGATTAACATTTTTTTTTCCCATTTTAGGCTATGTTCGACATCAATTACTTTGCACAAGACCCTAGGCCGTTTTTCAAGTTTGCACGTGAAATTTATCCCGGACAATTCAAACCTAGTCCATGTCATAGATTTATAAAAATGTTAGAAAAACAGAAGAAACTTCTGCGAAATTATTCCCAGAACATCGATACTTTGGAACAGGTTGCTGGGATCGAAAATGTGATCGAGTGCCATGGTAAGAAACTTGAAAGCCTATAATTTAATTTTTCCTTTGTTTTAATCTATCAAGGGATTAATTTGTATTTCTTATTTTAGGCTCTTTTGCGACAGCATCGTGCACGCGTTGTAAATATCAATGTAAGGCGGACGACATCAGAGAAGATATTTTCGCACAGAAGATACCAATCTGTCCGAAATGCAAGGGAAATGCTTTGCCTTCAATCACTGAAGTTAACCCCAACGAATCCTACAGAGGTGATTGCAAATTTTACTCGATTTTTTAAATCTGTAGTTTAGAGTGAAATTGGAAGATTTTGCCTTAGTTCCTATCTGTAGAATGGTAAACTTCTGAAACCTCAAATTTTCATCAGTGTTGATGAAAATTTGAATAGCCTCAACATTTTAATTTTAATTAAAAAAAAAAATAATTGTCCTGATTTAATTCTATCAAAGAAATTATTTATTCCTATAAGTACTGGAGTATCATTTAACAAAATATATTCAATTCAGGTGAATGATTATAAATTAAAAAATATTTGATTTTTCTTATTATAGATTTGGTCTCCCAAGGAATCATGAAACCAGATATTGTCTTTTTCGGGGAAGGCCTTCCAGATGCCTTTCACGATGCTATGGCCAAAGACAAAGATGACTGTGATCTCTTAATAGTAATCGGATCGTCGCTCAAGGTCCGACCAGTAGCTTTGATTCCCTCCTCAATCCCAGCACATGTTCCACAAATTCTCATCAACAGGGAATCGCTCCCGCACTTGAAGTTCGATATTGAACTCTTAGGCGATGGTGATGTCATAATAAATCATCTCTGTCATTTGTAAGTATCTACTAATAATTTATAAGGTTTCTAATCCAGCATCTAAAAGCTCTAACAGTTGGAATGACAATCGAATCTTGTTTCCTTTTCAGATTAGAAGGTTCTTACAAAGACGTTTGTTGGCAAGAAAATGTCATGAAAGAAGTCACGCAACTTCTACCTCCACAAATAAGTTCTGAAGACTCTTGGGAACAAAGTCAGGACACAATCACGAATCCAGAATTCTCTCAGGATATTAGCGAACCTAACTTGAAATCACAAAACGTTTCCACGGAAAGCCAAGATAGTTTAATAATAAACACCACACCCAAACGTATCACAGAGAATTCTGAAATTTGCATTTCTCCGTTCCACGCAGGTCATATGGAGAACACAGAAGGAACTTTCACACTTTTAGGCGAAAGCCCGAAGAGAAGATTAGGGGATTCGAGTGTTGAGAGCAGTCCGAAAAGAATGCGTTTTGACAATGAATCGGCTGTTTTCTCTTCTCATGAATCTGTTAACAAAAACTCACCTAGACATGTTGTGCCTGAAGAATGTAGTTCAAAAGAAAATCAAGAGCGTTTGCAATCAGAGGAGTGCCACGTGGTTCCAAAGGGAAATTTGCCTAACAAAGACGATTCTATAGATTCGGGCAAAGAAAAAAGTTCGAGAGTTAGCGGAAAGAGTGATTTAGTAGTGGAAGGAGAATCTGATTCAGGCTCGGATTCGATGGGAATGAAACCTAGACATGCCTCTATAGATTCTGCTATGGATTCTGGATTGGGAGATAGTTGTAACAGTAATGATTGTACAGAAAGAAGAATCGAGACGCAGGAGAGGGATCAAGACCAGTCGAAAGTCCATGAGGTTAACAGGCACTGTTGGCAACCCAAGACTAGGGAAAGTCTTATTACAAGATTGCCTGGTAGGTTTTTGATTTGAATTAAAATACACTTTAACTTGCCTCATTGTAACGTTTCCAAAATGCACTACCCTACTTTGAAATTTTAATAAAGAAAGAATCTTATTTTTGCAGAAAATGCCTACTTCCAACTGGCACCCGGAAGATATATTTTCCCAGGGGCAGAGGTCTATTCCAACTTTGAAGATTATGATCGGTGTTCGGTATCAGCAAACTCCGAAAGTTCGGATAGCGAGAGCGATTCTTCATCCGAAGAAGAAGAAATGAACTGTGAGTAAAGTAAAAGAATCGATGTGTGAGATCGTTTTTCAAAATACGATAGTTCTCCAAAATCGATTGTCTCAGGTATAGACGGCGATTTTTCTGATGAGTGATGGCGCGGAAAGCGATGCTGAAACCCGATAGTCTAGTCAAATCTGGACTGCAAATTTCGTCAGCGAAGACAAATATTGACTTTGAGGTTCACTGAGCTGTTACCGTACGACTCATGTTAGGAGCATTCAACTAGTGAATAATTAGGGACATATCGGCATCTTTCAAGCGTTCGAAGAGTCGAAGGTGCATCAATTGGATTCGTATGAGATACATCCATCTATCATCCGAGTACGTTAACTTGGATGTGCTGTTAGGGGGAAGAAAACTAGGAAAAGGAAAATTAACTTTGAAAAAACTAGGAACAAACTTCAGGAGAAAGTGATTAGAGAAAATTATGAGATAAAAAGACGTCCATTATTTGTGCAATGATGGCGTTAAAGAAATTTCATCCCCCTTTTTCAAACGCGAATCTGTGTTTGATTCGTGTATCTTTAAATAATGATAAAATAAGCTTAATTGATGAGTGACGAGCAACGTTCTTGCACAGACTTTGAAAGTTATAAATAAATAGAAGGTTTAGAGCCTGAAAAGTTTGAAACTCACTATTCATTCATAACTTAATATATGGGAAAACATTAATAAATTAATGGAAAAATTAATCAGAATCCAGTTAATTGTCCGGTGAAATTCAAAGTCTGTGTGAACGCGCAACTAGATCTCCACTCTTCCACTTCATTATATATGGATTATTTATGTATGAATCTGTAAATAAGATTTTGCTAAGCGGTGTCTTTTCATTAACGATTAAGAGACTAAGAATCTAGATTTAAGAAACTTGAATTGGCTAAGATATTGTATATATAGAAAAAACATAATATAACCCGATCAGCTGACAAGATTTAATCTCAAGTACTGTAGAACTGAAATTCAAAACAATATTAGCACACTACTAGGAAGCATAATATTCTCTAAGTATTCGAAATTGTGTAGTACGTGTAATATGCATTTCTTAGTTAGGAATTCAAAATTTGTGCGAGATGAAATGTTCCTTGATCTTGTGCCGCTCGGTAGAATATTTTCGAAAAAATTTGATAGCTTTCACAGCGGGGTCAGTAAATATATTTGAGTATTTGTTCGAAATTTGAGTATTGAAAATTCGGCCTAGAAATTAAATTCAAGATAATATTAAATAAAAAATTGAATTGAGATCTCATTTGGAAAATTAGAGGCTAAGTTTTTTGTTGAAATAGATAAGTTCGATATTCTTTCATCTTTTCAGAGAAAAAATGATAAAGTAGTAAGGTATATGTTCTAGTAAACGTGAAAATAGGTTACAATTTCTATAGATGATAAGAAAATGTTTCCAAAAATATATTTAATGACAAAAAACCATTGAATTTAATAATTTTTAAATATAAACAATTATAATTCATTAAAACTTAGATAAAAAGTAATAATAAGGGCATCACTATTACTGGGACTAAGGTCACGATTACTAGAGCATTTACCTTAATAACGTTTGTTAAGGGTCTACTCAAGTATTACGTAAAGAAGTTTTTTTTAGGTGAGTTCTAATCGGTCGCTTGCAGCTGAATACGAAACGTGAGCATGCACAACAAGCGTCTTCCTGCATATTCGATTTAAATCGTTTCAAAGCGCATACGTTGGTGAGCGACCATTGACAAAGCCTAATTTTAATAATTAAATACATCTTTTGCAATAACTTTATTTTGTTTTTACAAGTTTCAAAGCATAAAATTAATTTTAAAATTGTAAAATACCTAATACTTGAATTGCTCTAAAAGTGTTTAATTACTTCTTAGTAATATTAGTAATTTGTACACTGGTACAGTTACTTATAATAATTGGACAATGAGTTAGATGTGGTTAAGTTCAACTATGTTACATTGGAGCACGGGCGAATGTACAAAGCAATGGTGAATAATTTCACATTGCGCGTTATTTTTATACAAACGAAAGAAAGATAGTAGTGTAGTTACTTATGATTGAATTAAAGATTGCAACGATCTTGTTCTTTCGCCGAAAAAGTGAGACATTTTTTTCGCGTCAAGTTGTTGCTGTACTTTATGTATAAGAAAATCGGTTGTGTGCAAATCGTGAGTAAATAAAAAAATTGTCTATAGATAGGCTTTAATATATCGGCTCGCTGTATCAATCGCTGTTATGTTGAAGGGAAAATTTTTGAAATTTCGAGGCCAACTATTCCGAGATTACTAGAAATATATATATATATATAATTATATATATATATAAATATATGTTATATTAACAATAATAGTATTGAATGTATGATACTGCACAAATCTAATAATAATTTTTTTAATTTCACACGATCATGGACACTTATGTGGAGGATTGATTCCGAGTAAGAGAATATATATGGAATAGATTGATGGATTTGATTCAGTGTGGTTTTTGGTCGGCTGCCTCAAAATATTTTTGTTCCTTCCGAGAAGATTAGCATTTTATTAATTAGAACAAGGTTTAAGCGATGCTTTGTAAAAAACGCTTTTATTTATCTTCGAATAACTCAAAACATGATTGCAGGTTGGGTATTATTATTTCCTCGTGATACCTTTCCTTATATTTATTTATTTCATGCTTGTAAATAAAAAGTTGGTTTCGAGAGTTGCCTCTGTTTGTGAGTGCTTTACATTTTTTTTGCCGTTCTCTTGACGATGAGAATATTCAGGGTTACTTTTTGCAGGATTTGAATGATTTAAATTACTATTTCAAGTATCAAGAATTAAATTCTGCAGAAAGGAACTTAGTCATTTTGACTAGGATAATTGAACTTAAAACTCACATTTTGAAACTATCATTTAGTTCGCCATTACTTGGATTTGTACAAGTATAAAGAAGGGAACATCTCACAGAATTCGACAATCATACCAACTTTTTTCGGCAGTACTGACTTTTTTTTATATTACATGTACATATTTATTATTTTTAATGTATAATAATGGTAAATTTTGTTGCACTTGCTTGACTAGGAAACCCAAGTCGTTTCGTCCCCTTTTAAGGAAACTTTGTGGCGATTTTAATACATTTTTTTGGACGAGTAAGTCAGTGCAGCAATGTTTACTCCGAGAGTTATGAATTTTTTTTATAATTTGTTATTTAATGCAATGGATGTTATAAAATGTTCTCTTTATATTATAAATGTTGTATAAGATTATTCTGTTTCTTTGGTATTACTAACGTATAAGTTTTCCTCGTAAATTAAACAATTTTATATAATAACAATAGTAATGGTATTTTATTTGTCGACCCTATGAAATCACAAATAGATTTAATTTACTTATAAAAAGTAGAAATTAAGTTTCATCGAAGATATATTTTTTTTTATTATCAACGAAGTGTTTTCTATTTTGACTTTTAGGAAAAATTGGAATCAAGCATTTAAATCAACGAGGGATAGTATTATTTCCAAAATCTGTGAAGAAAGTAATACGACTTTTTTTCTTTTAGCTCTTAAAAATTTAAGCTTTAACCCATTTCCGGTCATTGGGTCGTGTAGGACCCAAAATATAATAACTCCAAATTCCATTGACCAAGAATGAGTTAAGATAAAAATATTTTCTATTAGAGACATCATTTTATTAATAAAATTGAATGTTGCCATCAAGTAGCACGCTACCATCTTAAATTTCGCGCTCCGCCATTGCACTTCGGACATCATCGACTATGTCCGGAATAATTCGAGCGCTCAATTGTGCACGTGGCAAAAAGGCAAAACTCTCCTACTTCTTAAATACTAGAATGAAAAACGACAAAAAATCTAGGAAATAACAAATGGAGATTTCAAAAGCATAACTTTCCAAACACTTCCAATTTCCTAATCAATCCAAGAATAAGGGAAATATTCTATCCTAACTGGCAGAAGCAGATAACATTTTCATTTTTTCAAGAGTCCCGCCTCTTCTTCGATACCACACATGTCAAAATAATAACAAAACAGCTCAATATTGTCAATATAATTTGAAATTAACTAAAGAATTTTATCTCTTAACTTTCACTTTTAATCTTTTTCGAATAAATTCTATTCATCTCACTTAGGATTTTTTTTTTATCCATAAAAATAATCTTTGTATTGAACATTCGAAGTTAGACGTCTAGCAGACGACGTTCTGCTGTCAGTGGTGGATCCATACGTGCTAAAGAATAGGTCACAGATCTACCATAAAAATCGAGTAAATCGTATATTTGAGCTCAGACGGCCGCAAATCGCCTTGCGAGTGATACGCGCATTTTTGTATCGTGTTTCTTGAATTCAGTGGCATCGAGTGATAGCATTAAACATGTGTGGTGAGTAAATAAATACTTTCAACTCATATACATTTTTTAAGTACGACAGAAAATAAATTATTGATATTCTAAAAGTGGTATATACCAAGAACTATAAAAAAAATCACTGACTGTTGAAAATGTGATAAAAGGAAGTGATTAGAGATATATTTCGAAACGAAGTTTATTTCCAAAATGTATACCAAGGCATTTAAAAAAACTAAATTTTTTGACAGTTTCATCAGCACAATTTCCATATGTTTTTTTGTTATAAATATTTTTCGCAATTTTTTCTTAAGTCCATATGTTTATTATTTATTATTATTATTATTATTATTATTATCATGATATTATAGGTTCTAAGAAGAAATCATTTTTAAGTATAATTAGATACGGCATTTAATCTGGGGATAAATAAAAACTCATTTGAATTTAATAAGTAACATAAAGTTCCTTAGTGAAAAAAATATAATAATTTGAATTTGTAATTTCATCATAAATAAGAATCTGAACAATTTCTGAGAAAACGGAGATTCATGGTAAAATGAAAGATAACTACATATAGTAGATATTCTGATTTCCAGTAGGGATGATCTCTGATAATGAAAATTCCATTTTTAATATACAATTTCACGGTAAAAATCTTAATCCTTCACTCAATATCTTTCCTGATATCAAAACGTTTCTGAGAAATCAGATACATAAAATGAGATACATAAAATAAAAAAGAAAAGAAAAGCTCTATATATTTAAAAAAAAAAGTAGAAATCATTGTTTTCTATTTTTTTCCCCGAAATATTGTCAATCTTATTTTAACAAGAAAAAATTATTTCATCTTAAATCGGTAAACGAACGTAAATTCTTGTGAAGTAACATGAAATTGTGAAAGGTATTACGCAAATATCGTTTCCCTTTAATATACAACGTATTTGTTTTTTTAGAGTACTCTAAAATTATAGCTTTTTTCCTGATTAGAATCGGAATTTTTCCATATTATTATTCGTATGATTTAATTCTAATAGATATTTCTGTTTTATTGACTAAAATTAAATTAAACTCAAGGTATATAAATACATACATATAATATTTTGTACATTACAAGATTTAAAAAATAATTTAATGTCAAAATCTGAAATAGTGGAGTAAAAAAAATTGATTGATTGATTGATAAAAAAAATACAGATTGACAAAAACGATAGTTATGATTGCAAAATGGGTTCGATATAAATATAGACAACTACAAGACTTTCTTCTTTTGTAGACAAAGAATAAAAAAAAAAGTGAATTACTTCACCTTTCACTGTGTAAAGCTGAAAGTTGGAGTATTGCACGTGAGCGACTTTGCTGTTCAGAAATTGTAATATACAATGTATGTTAAATCTTAAAAAAATGTTGCGGGTTAAAAATTAAAAAGCGTAGGTAGAAGGTGTGTAACGACCTACACTAACACTTGAAAAATATACAACAAACAGGCGTTATTACCGGTGGTCTATGCTTGTGAAATATGTACTGGTATTTTCATCGACATCGGATTCAAGTGAAAGTTCTTTATGCTTATGGCACCCAGAACAACCCAGAACAGGAGAGACCGTTGCCAGGGGCATTCTTGACATTTAGCACTGGTACGCCTGTTGCACTTCGACCGATTACAGATCTTAGATGATTCGATTAATCAACACGCCCGTATTTACACTATGCAATAATATTATTATATAATATATTATTATTTTATTTTCAAATTTAAATAATGGGAACGAATCCATATTCTTTTTTAATAATGAAACAAAATATTATGTAAAATTATCCATATCCACTAATTTTGCCAAGAAATATTTTTAAACTTGCTGCTATAACTTTCATGTAATTTTAGTTTTGCATTTTCGAATACATAGCAAATACATTTAAGCCTTTAATTCTACCAACAACATTCCAGTAACTTTACTGACTTCACAGAAAATATATGAAATATATCTAGACCGTACCTTTACACAAAATAAATGTTCCAGAAAACAGGTCATGACATTGAAAGCATTTTACTCTATAGACAGGTTATTCAACTCCATACGAGACAAGAGAGTAAATGCATCATTAAACTGTACGTGTTTGGAAAATTATATTGAAGGGAAATTTTCAGAAAAGTTATCCAAATTAAATAAAATTGAATTTTATTTTGAAATTTAGATGCATTTAAGTTAATAAAGATTTCAAAAAGATTGAAATTTTTATTTATTTATTATTTATATACACTTTTTTTTATTTGGTTATTATTTTGGATGTCAATACAGTCGATTTCTAAGAAAACACGACACTTAATATTATACAGTTATATACCTATATTGACTTGGCTTATGCTATCTGATAAGTTAGTGTTTCCGCATTTATTGTTGATGACAGATGGGAATAATAAATTTCTGCGTAAAGTAAAATAGCAAAGTATATCTTTGGTCGAAAATATTTTCTGTATTGATTATTCTTCTCGGAGAATCTTCTAAATTTCGTAATCATTTCTCTACCCGTTAACATTTTTGACCGGTTTTTTAAATCTTTGACGAGTTGGTATTACGCTGAAGTTTAAAAGTGTTAAAATTTAGTTATATAAGATGAAATTTGCATAATATTACAATTAGTTTGACATTCGTACACAGATGTTAGGAAATTAATAAATTATTCATAATTGTGCGATCCTTTCTCAAATACCATTCCAGGAATTATTTTCTTTTAATCTTCATATTCCGATAATCGGAATTATTTACAAGATTCACCTAGGCAACTAATCTTAAAAATCTAATCCTTACTTAATTTTAAGTCATCAGATTTACGAATGTCAGAAAAACGTATGAATGTGGAAAAGAGGGATTTTATATCCATTCCATAAGAGAATAGATCCAGTATTAGTTAATCTCTTCATCAGAAAATTTTCCTTGCCAAGTAGACTAGTCGAAAAGTTGATAAATCTATGAAAAGTTCTTTTAAATAGAGTTATATTTTCCAATAGTACTTCTTTTTGTAATGGGTGGTAAGTACTCGTATTTTGGAACGGTAAAGTGCTAATAATAATAAGTTAATTAAACAATAAGCTGAAGTAAACTTTTGAGCAACTGTCATTACTTTATTTTATCGTTATTTTATTATTTTCTTTACTTTATATTTTAATTAAAATTTTTGTTATTTTCGTGGCTACAATTAAAAATTTATTATAATGTATCGAAAGCCCACGAATAATATATCCCAATTTCGTATGGTTATCATTTTGTAATTTAATAATTTTGAATTTTAAACTATCTAATTTGACAAAAAATTAAATAACTATATATTCTTACTTTTACAAAGTCTTTCCAACATTGCTTTTTTAAAATTCAATCTACAGTTAATTGATCAGATAAAAATATTATTATTCGTCTTCTAAATTAGAAAAGATAAATACTATATCATTTTCTAATTCACTTCCTTGTTACTAATATAAATGGTGCGTAATAACTCACGTTTCCAAGTTGATTAGAAAGTTTTTGCTGAGGCAACTATTCTCATCAAAGATTCACGGACCAGTTTACCAGGAGATGTGGTTTTGAAAAAAATATTGCAAAGATTTTTAGGACTTGGTGAAGATATCAATTTTTTCATCACTAGTACTTGAAAGTTTCAATTTGAAAAAATTATTAAATTAATTAATTTGGGAGGTAAACAATTTTTCTCAAATCTCATCTTCATTTCACGGAAATAATTAGATACAGATGAACGTGTCTCTTAATTTAAACCTTGAAATGGAAAAAGTGAGAGGGCAAACGAAAGTGAGAAGTCGAGTAAAACTGAAAGTCTTTCAAATGCCACGAAGGTCCTTCATTTATCATACTAGTCCAACTTGAGTTTGAACTTTATAGAATCCACATTATTATTTATCATGATTGATTCGTTAAGAAACTTTCTTGTGCTGCAATATGTATATCTAAAAATAGCTACCAAAATAAAAATAGAAAGAAGGTTCTTTAAAAAAGAATAAAAGGTAGAGCATTTTAAAAATTAAGCATGATTTAAAAAAAGAAATACTAGAATAAAATTATGAAATTGAAAAAACTAATTTTAAATTTTTACTAAAGACACTTACAGGAAATAAAGTTATCAGACGTCAGATAATAGAGTTTTGTTTGAAAGGTTATGACATAGACGAGGACATAGATAATAATAAAGAAGTTTGTAGAAATATTTTTTTTTAACGACAAAGTCATATTAATTGCTCTTAGTATATTATTTGAAAATTTCATTGATAACAATTTGATTTTGTAATTCTATTTTATTCCGTTTATTTAAAGTCTTTAAATTTATATTCAACTTTTTAAACTATCAGTTGTTAGACCTGTTTATAATTTTTTAAATTTATTTTTTACAGGAATTTTCGCTTATTTGAACTACTTGACCCCAAAGAGCAGAAGGGAGATCCTGGAACTTCTTGTTGGAGGACTAAAGCGGCTCGAATACCGAGGATATGACTCCGCTGGTAAATATGTTTCTTTTTTAATAACTAAAATTAACAATTTTTTCAAACATGAAAAAGATTGCAGTTTAAAGCTTCAGATATTCCAATAGGATAATAATTTAAATTTTAAACAATGGGGTTACCACAAAAAAATGTAACTTATGAATTACATGGAATAAAGTTTTACAGAACTTTTTGCAAAGCCCATAAATTGAAGGCAATATACTTTTAGTGAAAGAATCTTTCACGACGAGTCCATTGTCTGTAGGATATGACCTCAAAGATATTCTTAAAAAAGCTACAAACTATACTTTTCAGGAATGTTAATAAGAAACACGAAATTGCAAGGACGGAATTTTTATTCGAATTGGTTTTAAACCTTGAGACTCTTTTTACTACTTTTTTGTGCTAAATTAAGGATCCCGGGGGAATATCCTGCGAATGAAGGTTTAAGGACCCGTGTCGTATAGGCTTCCGTAAAGAAGACATTTAAAAAAGAAAACCTGACTCTCTTGATTCTAAAGGCGCCAGTGGTATTTTTATTTGCATTCCTTAGGATTCCCAGGATTTCTCGTTTTTCGCATTTTATTTTTTAAGTTAATCAAGGGGGAATGTCGTTTTACTAAACCTGAGCGAAAGAGAAAGGATTTGTTGTCTTTGGATGGAGATTCTTCAACTTTTCTTCCTTTTTTACTTTCCAGGTGTTGCCCTTGACACTCCTGGTAGTAAGGAAATCTCCATCATCAAAAAGCAGGGAAAAGTTTTGTCTCTCGAGGAAGAAATTTTCCACCGTAAGTTAATGAAATTTAATTTATTTTCTTGAATTTTTTACAGAACTTATTTTATTTCTGTGTCTTTTTCCGACTGCAGGTACCAATCTGGATTTTGAAGATCAAATAGAAAGTCACGTTGGAATTGCTCACACCCGTTGGGCTACTCATGGTGTTCCATCTGAAGTTAATTCCCATCCCCAGCGATCTGGTGAAGATCATGGATTTGTCGTTGTTCACAATGGTAATGTGAAATTATTTATTTTATTAGTCCTATAATTTTCTATTTATTGTATTTGAATCGTTCAATCGACAGTTTTTGTGGCTACTATTTTTATATTGTATTTTGTTACGTAGGTATCATTACAAACTATAAGGAAGTGAAGACTCTTTTGGAACAAAGAGGCTATGTTTTTGAGAGCGACACTGACACGGAAATAATTGCAAAGTTAATTCATCATCTTTGGGTTCAACACCCGTCCTACTCGTTCCGCGAACTCGTCGAACAAGTCGTTCAACAACTAGTAAGTTTTCCTGTTTCTATTTTTTTAAATTGCATTCCATTTATAATTTTACCGTATGATTCAAAACATTTAAAATTTTATCCTAGACCTATTTTTTCATTGTACAAAACATTTATAATTTCAGGAAGGTGCCTTTGCCCTCTGCTTCAAGAGTAAATATTTCCCAGACGAATGTGTTTCAACTAGACGAGGATCTCCGTTGCTTGTTGGAATTAAAACAAAAACCCGCTTGGCCACTGATCACGTTCCAATTCTTTATGGAAAAGGTATGCACGAATTAAAAAAAAATAACGAGTATTAATTCTTTTAGTCGAAAACTTCAGGACAGTTCGAGGGATTTAGAATACAAAAAAGGAGTTATTCATACAGGAATTTATAAGACAAGTTTTAAAGTATCCAAACAAAAAATCCAAGGTCGGATTTGAACACTCCTTGGAAAGTAAAAATACTAAGTATTACACACTCCACTAACAAGTTTATGTCTTTCTCTTATTATTTCAAACTTATTTTACCTTTATTAATTTTATTAACACTTCTATTCGCCTAACAAGCTTTCTAAAGGAAATTAATGTTTTACCGATCGCTCTTATCCTCTCTTTTCTAATCCTGCCAAACATCTATGACTATCTGGAAAATCCTTTATTTTACTTGAGGTTAAATTACTTATTTTTATTAATTAAATTTTGTGCATGTACTCGTCTTCTGTGATAACACTGTTTGGATAAGCATGCAGCTTTATCAAATTTCTGAGTTGGTATCCATGTCACACGAGATTGAAACTCAAGTAGATTTTAATCACATTAAAGTCGTTTTGCTTTGAAGAGCTTGCGATTTCATTATTTTAATTCAAATGTATTTATTCTTATGCTAAAGGTAATTTTGTGACTAGAGTCTGAAAATCCGTATTAGCCAAGATGTAGATTTCTAATAGCTTTTTGAATTTAGTTTGCTAGATAAGTATATTTGGATCATGAATTGATATAATTACTACTTTCAGAATTTCAAAAAAGTTTTTGTTGTTGATATGGATACTATATGAGTGTTTCTTTTGCATGAACAACTTCCGGTTCGTTCTCCAACTTTTCGCCCGAACAGATGACCTTCCACGCACGCCGAAAGGTATACACTATTAATAAAGTTACCTTCATTCGCTTTTTGCAATAAAAACTTCAACCACTTGAAGAAAGGAAACCACTGAGCGACCTTAAAATTAATTTTTCGTTTTCCTTTCTCTGTGGTTTCTGTCTCCTCATTTTAAAATTAATCTTAGTATTCCATTATTCATATTAATTTTGATAGTTCGGACACAGAAGGTGAGAAATGTCAAGCGATAACTTATTTTTTTGTATGGAATCGGTTCTAAAAATTTTATTTTTATCTAATACATAATTATTAAATTTGTCTTTTCACCTTATATAATTCTTCTTGATAATCCTATTTTCTGATTTTTTTTCGCTCTGTCCATCCTTTTTCTTACTTAGTATTTCTTTTTTTTTTCTATCGAGCTATATGATGTCTGTTTCAGTGGAAGAAGGTCCGATAGCAGAAAATTAACTTGTGATGGATTTTTTTCAGAAATTTTTAGAAATTAATTAGAATTAATTAATGTTATTTATTGATTTCTATATAAAAACTAAATGTTTGAAAGACATTATTATTTATCATTTTTCATTATTATGCTTCGAATTATTCCATTGGTTTATGAATTGTTTGCGTTTGCTATGAGTAGATAGTTTTTTTTTGTTGTGCAGTTGCAATAAATGTTATGTTTGATTGCTATTTTATAGTTTTGCATGGTTTTTTCAATAATTTCATGTTTTTTTTTCATTTCTTCTCGTCCCACCCCACCAGAACGTGAAGACCCGACCAAAGGTATAATCTATGTTTAAGTATTGCTTTTGTGCATGCAACCATTATCGTTTCCTTAGGGAAATAGCTTCTAAGAAGGTGGATATGAATTTAAACCATCGAATTGTATATGGTACTAAAGAAATTGGTAAATTGTAGAATTATATAGTGATTAAAATATTTGTTGCTATGTCACTCACTAACGTAATGAGTAATTTGAATAACCAAATACATTTTAGTTAGGATATTAATAATGGAATATTTTTGATTAATTTTTAAGATTTAACATTAATCTTAACAGGTGTTCGTTACTAATTTATAAAAGTAAGAGCTTATTACAAAAACTAAAACTCTGAGAAAACATTTTTTGATTTTCTTTTTACGTTATTGTAATCGAAATTACAAAATTGCGAAAACTTCAAGCACACGGGAGTCTGCATGATGCAATATATTTGACATGGTTAAAATGTAAAATCTTGGGAAAAACAACCACGAATATGTTGTACCTCTGCAGCATTAATTTTTTTATTTTTAATTAATGCGAATTTAATTCTTTTAGCTCTTAAAGATTGCACGATGAGACAATTCACAAAGAAAGAATGTTTCGCAGATCATCGTCCTCATGGCCGATCTACAGAATTTCCGGTTTTGCCAAGAAGCGAGAGTACTTCCGAGTTCCAGCCTCTGGAAAATAAAGAAGTCGAATACTTTTTTGCCTCTGATGCGAGCGCCGTTGTTGAACACACAAAGCGTGTCATCTTCCTTGAGGTAATTACGTTTCTTTTAAATTGGTTGTGAAGAAAAATCAAAAATTCTTTTTTTCTCGAAAATAAAATTTGATAGTTTTGCTTTGAAGATCTTGAAATTCGAAAACTTCCAATTATCTTGAGAGATTTAAATATGAACTTTTAGGATCGAAATAACCAAAGACTGGGTGGCTCATCCTATACTGACGTTATTGAAATGAAACTATTAACTATTTTAAATGTAAATTTTCAGGACGACGATGTGGCTGCCGTGAAAAATGGGGCTTTGAGTATTCATCGGGTTCGGCGTTGTCTAGACGATCCACATGCTCGAGAGATTACAATTTTGAAAATGGAAATTCAACAGATTATGAAGGGCAATTACGAGTACTTCATGCAAAAGGAGATTTTCGAACAACCAGAATCTGTGGTTAACACAATGAGAGGACGTCTAAACTTTCAGAGCAACTCCGTTATTCTCGGTGGCATTAAAGTACGAAGTATATTACACGATATTATATATAGGAGTTCTAGATTAAATTAATAGGTTTAGTTTGACTCAATTAATTGGGTCTATAGAGTCAATTGAGTCTATTTTAAAATTCGAAATTTCGTTTCAAATGAAATACTAAATTGAATTTGTTATATATTTTTCAGGACTACATTCCTGAGATCAAAAGATGCAGACGTCTTATGCTGATTGGCTGTGGAACAAGTTACCACTCAGCAGTTGCAACCAGACAACTTTTGGAAGAGTTGACTGAATTGCCAGTTATGGTTGAACTCGCTTCTGATTTCTTGGATAGAAATACTCCCGTTTTCAGGGATGACGTTTGCTTCTTTATTTCACAGTCAGGTAATTTGACAAGATTTTAATTTGGAATAATCTAATATAAAAAATGAATGAAACACGATTAGTTTGAATTACTGCAAAAATGGTTTAAAGATAAGAATGGTTGACTTTTTTAGTTTTTCAAACTAGAAGTTTCCCTTGAGGATAAAATCTTGTGTTTAATTCATATATAATTATATATAATTATATACAATATTTTTTATTCTAGGTGAAACTGCTGATACATTAATGGCTCTGCGTTATTGTAAATCGAGAGGAGCTTTGATTGTTGGAGTCACAAATACAGTAGGTAGCAGCATTTGTCGCGAATCACATTGTGGAGTTCACATTAACGCTGGACCTGAAATTGGAGTTGCAAGTACGAAAGCCTATACTTCCCAATTTATTTCCCTTGTGATGTTTGCTCTAGTAATGAGCGAAGATAGAATTTCACTGAAAACGAGACGAGAGGAGGTAAATCATTATTTTATTAAAAAATTTTGTTTTAAAACGCCAATTTCAATGGTTTCTATTTATTCTACTTATTATATTTATTAAAATAAAACCACTGTTTTTCCAAATATGCCATGGGAATTTTCAGAATTGTTCATTGATGTTTCATTAACGAAACGCAAGATTTTGCATTATATTATTTTAGAAAAAATACTGATTCTCTATTCTTTACAGATAATTGAAGCTCTGAAAAATCTGGACAACCAAATTCGTGAAGTTCTAAAATTGGACGACAAAGTGAAGGAACTAGCAAAGTCTCTCTTCCAACATAAATCTCTTCTTATCATGGGTAGAGGATATAACTTTGCTACTTGCATGGAGGGAGCTCTGGTAATTTTTCAAAATCTTTAATACAGAAACCTTTTTTAAACTCCATTTTTATTAAGTTTTCTAATTCTCTATTTATTTCATGTTGCAGAAAGTTAAAGAATTGACATACATGCACAGTGAGGGAATAATGGCTGGTGAACTAAAGCACGGACCCTTGGCTCTTGTCGATGATTCTATGCCAGTTATCATGATTGTGATGAGGGATCCAGTTTATATTGTTAGTAAAATATACTTGATAGTATATTAAAATTTAACCATTTCTCACAATATTCACAATCAGAAATTGATCCAAACTGCTTTGGTTGAAAAAATTCTTTATCCTCTCAATACATTTGAAAACGTTGGATATGCAAAGCATCTAGTTTAAGAATAGTCCTAATCCTACAATCTCAACTTGAAACTTTAAAAATTACACAATTTGACTTTTGAAAGATTAGAAAGTTGCGCTTCAAAATTATAAATGATAATCTTTATATAACTTTATAATTAGAACCTTGCATAGTTAAATCAATATCAGAGTTTGAATTGGGTTCAGGTCTACGTTTAAAAAAATTATGAGAGGAATTTCGGTATAAAATTACCTTCAAAATTACAAAAAAATAATTTGAATAATGGTGTTTTTCAGAAATGTATGAACGCCCTCCAGCAAGTTACAACACGAAAAGGAAGGCCAATCGTTATCTGCGAAGAAGGAGATGAAGAAACAAAGGCTTGTGCAGAAAGGACTTTGGAGGTTCCAAAAACTGTGGATTGCCTCCAAGGAGTTTTGACAGTCATTCCAATGCAGCTTTTGTCTTTCCACATTGCAGTCTTGCGTGGTTGCAACATCGACTGTCCTAGAAATCTTGCAAAATCCGTCACCACCGAGTAAAAAATTTGCTTCAGGGAAAAATTTCAAGTTCAGGAAGCTGCGTTAAAAACGCGAGGGACTCTTCGTGGGTAACACGATCAATTTGAATATCAGAGTCATTTGACATAAAAACTAATTTTTTTCGAGAAAAACGAAATCAGAGTTGAAGAATGAAAACAGTATTCGAAAGCCTGTTGATAGAAATTAGCAGGACATCTTTCATTATATGAACAAATTTTGGACGACTTTTGATGAAAGAAGTAAAGAAAAAGAAATATCAGAACATTTACGATTTCGTATTAAAAGAAGACTGACAGAAAGTTCACAAATAATAGAAAATCTAAAAACTACAGTAAATTAAAAAAAATAATGGAAATTAATTTAAAAAAACGGAAATCCAAAAAATATGCTGATAAATGTTCTTGTATGACTCAGGAATGAGAGTAGCAGAAAAGAAATGTAATTAAGCCTAACATCGATTTTATTACAACCAACGATTGAGAGAGATATGACCATTTCATATGCTAAAATTTATATAATCTATTAGCTTTCCCTTAAATCCGTAGTATTGAGAAATCCTTTTAAAGTGACTACCAATCACATGATATAGATTAAAAAAGTTTGAGAGTACCAAAACTTTAAAAGATTAAAAGCATTTCAAATTTCGTATTTGAAACTGAGCTCTGTAGAATATAGGATTAAAGTTTTGCTACTTCAATATTTTTTGTTATAAGGTAAGGTAAGGTTTCTAGATTTTTAAACGAGGCACAAACTGAACATTTTGTAAACAAAGAGATATTCGGAATTTTAGAAGGATGTAATCATGTGACTATTATATTATTATGACGTTCACGTATTATAAAATTAATGAATAGAGTGAAGGACTTTTTTCAAACGAATTATATCCGAAAATGTTTAGAGAATATAAATTTTTATTTACGTAAATCGCGCAGGCGCGAAATTCTGAAAATTATAAAAATTATTGTATTATTGGTGATCCAAGATTTTTAGCACTCTGTTATTAGTTTTTTTATAATTATTTTATGTACGATTAGACCGCTTTCGTATAGTGATAGTTTCTATTAAATTCCAGAAATCATTTCCTTATGTGCATTTATCATAGAAAGTAAATTTATCTACGTAATCTACCCCGATTTCTACATTCGTACTTAAGTTTTGTCATGTAATGACGATATAATATATGTACAATTGCAATATATAAAATTAATTTTTTTTTTATAATACATATAAGTATTGAAGATTTTAAACACCCCTTGAATCCTTTAAAATTGTCGTTGTAAAAGATTAGGAATAATTCCTAGTTTTCTATAAAATATAAGATATTTTTCAGCTTAATGCATTTTGGGCATACTATGTAGCATAATAATATGAAAATGGGAAAGTTTCGCACTTAGAAATAGATTCCAAGTGAGTCTCAGCGATTCTGAATTTAAATTTTATAAATTTTCGACTTAAAGAACATAAAAGCATATAATTAGAGTTAAAAAAACAGATCAGCCTACAATTGCAAATCCTTAAACGTTGAATTTTTTTAATTTTTAAAAAAAATTTCTAATTTAAGTGCCTTTGGAAATAAATATAAAATAATAAATTTTCTGATTTAAACACGAACCTTTCTAGTTAGGAAAAATGTGGCTTCGTTCGGTTTTCTTCAAAATCTTCTACTACGATTCTGAGAAAATTGTAACAAGAATTTTTATTGAAATTAAATTACTATGGAATCTCGAATAAAATATAATTGAAAATAAATAAAGAATAATTAAATATAAAATATAATTTAAAATTACTTACATTTTATGACAGTTAACATTATAAAAATATATAAAAACCGAGAAAAGGTAAAAATGATAATTAAAATGTTACGAGTCGCGAAAATATGTACACAGAACTGTATAAATATTTACATATAGTACCAAATTGTACCTGCAAAAAGACAAAAGAACAAAACATGTGAAAAAATACATTAAAAATCGGTATAGTGACTAGCGTGAATAAAAAGCAATACAAGAGACGTTTATTTAAGAAAAAAATGATGAAATAAATTTGTTTTTAAATAAACGTCTCGTAATAAGAGTTCTCTTCTTATTTATCGGGTAATCAACCGCTTTTCGCGCTTTATAAAAAATGATAATTGACACCATACTCGCAATCGTGTCAAAAACCTAGGAAAAAATATCTTTC
>JAUESI010000035.1:1367596-1382220 GCA_032275145.1 Synergus laeviventris
ATATATATATATATTTACGTCCATCGCGAATTCCAAGTTTTTTTTTTCTATTTTGTATTTTAAATTGGATTTTATTTGAAGAATGAGTTTCCAATTTACTTGGAAAAAGTCAATGATCAATTTACTCCATTCAAAATGTGCGACGTAGAAATGATTCAATTTACATTTCTTTTTTCGACTCTTTTTGATTTTTATTTCAGTATTATTCCGGTTCTCTTTGTACCGTTATTGTTGTATTCGGTTTTAAATTTTGCTCTCGAAAAATGCAGTGCGAAAAGAATCGAGACTGGTGTATCGATTACACTTACGAATCTGCCTTGCAAATGTAATTAGCGGACGGTCTAATTAATTAAACTGGATTGTTCCAATTTGATTTAAATGAAATAGGTACATATTCTGTAAATATTTTGTTTAGTTAGTGAACGACGCTAAGCATTAAACGTACTTTTTAAGATATCCACAATTGTGCAGTTGTAAAACAGGTTTTATAGTCAGAATTCTTTTTTTTGCTTACCTTCGTATCCCGAGCAAACAAAGATTACAAGAACAAGTATCACAAGAACGTTTTGTACCGAGTATTATTCCAAAGTGATGCTTGTTGAACTGTCGATCGAGTTTTTTATTCTCCTAAAAAAATTTCAGAAACCTGTCATAGAATCTTGATAAAATTCGATCATTATCTTTGCAATCCATTTCCTCTCAATCTATTTCATTTCGAACTTTTTTTACTTTCTTGAGAAATACAACGTCGCTGTTGAAACTTGATTTAGAAGCTAAAAGATGAGCTCGTGAGTGGATTTTAACGGAGATCGAAGCAACAGAGCTTAGAAAGAGCGATTGCTTCTATAGTTGCGAGTTGAAACTGACTTTACGATCCAATGGAACCATTCTGATATCTTCACGTTTTTCTTCCTCTTCCGGTCCACGACGCCATTCCAGATGAAGAGTTTTATAAGACCTTCCAGAAAAATGGTGAAGGACGCATTCGACACATTTTTATGACCACTCCGATCGTTTGCACGAATTAGAGTTCTCCAAAAACTTATACGTTTTATGTTTCTCTGAGTTGAACTCGAGGCAGTAAAAAACTACTTTCCCAGGTACATTTAGAAAGTTGAGCAATCTCATTATATTCCGAATCGAAACTCGTTTGGGATTTGCAATCATAAATTTCTGTAACAAAAAGCTGTTACAATTTCATGAGGAGAAATTGGCATGTGTTCCGAAGTTTACCTATTATGAATATATATATATATATATATATATATTTATATTTATATTCATATGACTAGCAACTATGATCCGCAATGACGAAAAAGACTTAGGGGATTCTGAAAAGTTTAAAATTAAAGGATTTAAAAATGTTTTAAGAGATTTCTCAAGTACACAAAATAATATAAAACCTTGTAGTATTTGTCTATAATATTGTCTAATAATCTTGTCTAATTTCAGGAACCTCCATAAGTTTCATAAAATTCCATAAAATATCTTTAACGTCCTTCAAAATCTGGTGAAATTCCTTGAAATTTCGTAAAATCACTTGATATTCCTTAAAATTAGTTTAAAATTACCTAAAATCCAATAAAATGTAGTAAAATCGAATGCAATTCCTTAAGTCCTTAAAATAACTTAATATCATCCCATAAAACATTGTAAAATATCTTATAGCTACTTAAAATTTTGTAAAATCATTTGATACTTTTGGACATTCCTTAAAATTTCACAACATATCGTTATATCCCTTAGAATTACGTAAAATCCTATAAAATCTTATGCAATTCCTTAAAGTTTCGTAAAATCACTTGATATTCCTTAAAATTATGTAAAATTACTTAAAATCCCATGAAGTCTCATTAAATATCTTAAAATTACTTAAAATTCTATGAGTATATCCGTAAAATCTCGTGAATTTCTTAAAAATCTTTGATATTCCTTAAAAACCCTTGAAATTTCTTAAGATTTTGTAAACCCCTAATAACTATGGTTAAATCCACTAAAATTTCTGAAAAACACAATAAATTTCGTAAAATTCCTTAAAATTACTTAAAATCCTATGAAATTTAAATACTAAAAAAAGCTGACAGTACATACAACATTATTACACATACCCAGTAAAATAATAAAAAAATGTAATTGTTTTGACAACGAAAGTATTTTGAAGATTGTTTTAAAATTCGGTAGTTTTACACAATTCGCGCAATTTCCAAACCAATCAGGTTTGTGACAACACTGTGTTCGACATAGTATAGTAACATCACTTTTTAAAGAAAGGACTTATGTTTGTAGTAATCAATAATTGGTCTTTATCTTAAATACAATAACTAGGTCAACTACAACATTTGTCCTTGAATTTATGTCGTGAGTCTATTTGCGTAGGGATGAGCGCTTATATGTGTTCACAAAGGGGTTGACTGGAAAAGTACTATAATGCTTCAAAGCTAATTGCTAACCTGAAATCCCTTTGGCAAACAACAGACATTAGGGGAATAATTATGCTAACTTTTTGCCGCACTGCAGAAGCGAAAATGTTATATTGCCAGTATAATGTACTTTTACATATTTCATTAATTTTAAAAGAAAAAACATTAGTTATTTTTAAATATTATACAAAATATTATACAAAATATTTTCACACTTTTCTGTTAAATAATATATTTCGTGAAACCGAAAACCCCCGAGTTTCTAACATATTTTGATAATAAACAAGAAGAATAATACAGCTTTTATATTTGATAGAATTCTATTTTTAAATTCTTATCATAGTAGTTTCGTAGTAGGTTGGATTTCCCAGTCGCCGAGACTGAACTAGGAACATTCAAGCGTGTGCAATTTAATTGAGAAAGTATGTCGAAGATAGGCAATAAATATTTGAATTAAGGTTTGGGTTGAGGTCTCCAACCCCGAGATGCTTCAAGATGACATGTTTGTTGATAAAAAGTAAACACATCATTCGAGAAGACTTTCTCAGGGTTCAAATGGAAACTCTTTGAATACTTATTTCTTATCTTCTTTGTTTATGTTTCATACTTGAAAGACGAGGTCGGTTACGAAATTTCACGAGTTTTACATACCAAACACTCTTTGCAATTTTCTGATTAGACGATAGACTCAATACTTTTTCCTACATTTTCATCTTTTTCTGTTAAGTGGAAAGAAAGAAAAACAGTCTTTCGAATTTTCCATCTGGTGCTTTAGAATTTTCGACATTAAACCTCATTTCGCGAGAATGTAAGAAATTTGTCAACATGTTCACCCGGCTTCACCCCCACCCCCCCAATCCGCAACTGAAATTCCATCCTCGAAATTGTATGTGCCGTGTCCAAGTGAGACGAATGATACAAAACGCGACATGATATCTCAAGAAATTTCTGCAACCAACGAGAGAACCGATAGGACACATCTCGGAGATTTTCTCTCATTTTCGACCTCCGCCTTGAACCCATAAAACCGATCAGCGCTGAAGTGTAACAGGTCAACTTCGTACTTCGTCCCAATTCTCATTTTCCTCATTTTCCGCATATACGATATATAATCCATCAATTTATCGGCTGATAGAACAGATCGACTGAAAAGTTCGTAGGCTGACACATTGATAGCGTTACTAAAATTAAATTTATATGATTTTTAGTTAGTATCAACCTTTAAATGATAGGTACGTGTATAAATTTGACAGCTTTCGGACAATTGGTTCGTGAGATATAGCATTGTGAGTGAAGCAACTTTTTTTATGGTGAAAAAAAAAAGATAAAAAAGAATTTCATGTGTTAATGACGCATTGCTTTGTGGTGAAAAAAAATACTGTTGAAGCCAAGGCTTGACTTAATAAACATTAGTCGGACATTTTGAATGATCGTAAAGGGAAGTTGAGCAAGATATTTGAGACTCTAAAGATATCAAAGGAACGTATTGGACATATCGTGCATGAATATTTGGACATACGAAAGCTGTGTGCAAAGTGGGTGCAGCGCGAGTTCACAATCGATCAAACAACAACGTGTTGATGATTCGGAGCAATGTTTAGCGATATTCTACCGTAATGAAGAGGAATTTTTCAGGCGATATGTGACAATGGATGAAACATGGCTCCATCACTACACTCCAGAGTCCAATCGACAGTTAGCCGAGTGGAGTGCACGCGATGAACCGAATCTAAAGCGTGGAAAGACGCAACAGTCAACTGGGAAGGTTAAGACATCAGTATTCTGGGATTCACATGGTATAATACTTATCCATTACCTCGAAAAGGGCCAGACCATCAACATTGATTATTACATAGCATTGTTGAAGCGTTTGAAGGATGAAATCACGAAAAACGGCCCCATTAGAAGAAGAAAAAAATGCTGTTTCATCAAGACACTGCAGCGTACGTGTCACAAATCAATGAAAACGATGGTAAAATTGCATGCCATTAGGCTATGAATTGCTTCCCCATCCACCGTATTCACCACATCTGGCCCCGAGTGACTTTTTCCTGTTTGTAGACCTCAAAAGAATGCTCGCTGGAAAAATATTCAGCACTAATGAAGAGATAATCGCCGAAAATGAGGCCTATTTTGAGTATCGGTAAATTGTATGATCGCTATAATCGTTTTATCGCCCTCAAAGGGAACGATATTGAATAATGAAATCAAATTTTACCAAAAAAATTTGTTTTACTATGTTAGCCTACGAAATTTACAGCCGAACTTGATACTTGAGTATCTATTTACGACCTCTTAACTTCCGCAAAGGTATAGTTTTACTGAATTATACTGTCTATATTACACCATCCATCATAATCGAAACGAGGTCATTGAAACCATTAGGTTTAAAGACTTCATGCTTTTCATATATGATCAATCCTAAAAATTGGAAAACAAATATTTACTTAGGAAGTTTATATTTGTTCCTCTGCTTTTAATACAATTATGTATTCCGACAGTTTGTTTTCGCGTATGGATGTAAACTTTTTTAGACCTGAAAATCGATTTTTCATCTCCAGATGTTCGAAGGTGAAAAGAAGAAAATCTTGTGACCCACTCAATCCTCGTTAAGGGCTACTTTACAGTAGTAGAGTATTTCAGAGAAATCCAATTTGAGAACTTCCGCTTCCCATCGCCTTTCTGAATTAAACGAAATTCATTTCCTTCGATCGATCGGTGAAACTGGAACGCACGTGGACTCATATTTTCCATTTATATGGAATTACGCGAAATCTTGTTTCTTACCTAGCTCAGCGATAAAACAAATCGAAATTTACATTGGCGGAAATGATAATGTCTTGAAAATATGTTACAGTTGCGTTTAAATTTGTATACGAGCTGAAAGAAAAATTGAACTGGCCATTACATTATCTTCATTTTGACTGGGCATGAAAAAGGACATAATGTAGGGTCAAGAGTAGACGAAAAAAACTGAGGACAGTGAGTGAGAGGAAATTAATGGGGATGGAAGAGTTGACTGGAAGAGGACCAAAATTCTCTGCCAGAATTCACCAGCAGACCTCCAAAGAGTCGTATCAACCCTCGACATCCTCCATCTTCCGCAAAACCATCCCCGCGTTCGTGTACGATATTTATGTATCTGAAGTGAAATTTCGAAGTTGCGAATTCTAACTTCTTTTTCATTTTTCTCACTCACACTCAGCCTGACCTATTCACGTGAAGAAACTGCATTTCCGTTCGATTTTCTTCCCTTGCGATGCGAATTCGATATTTATTCAAATGGTTTTACTTCGGTCACAAATAAAAAAAATTCTGCAGTTCTAGAATTCAGACCGATAAAGGATTTCTTGCAAAGCGTGTTTCTACGAAATAAAATAAATGTGGAAATAGGAATAAAGAAGGCATACATATAGGGAGATACAAGTCATGAATGAAAGAGATCTGGAAAATGATTATAGAATCTTTTTAAGAGGTTTTCTTCACGATTGATCTTGAAATTTCTATAATATTTTTAAAACCATAAACTTTAAATTTATTTTCATACTTTGTAATAATACAATTGGTTTTTATTCAAAATTTGAAGATTTTATAAAAGCATAAAAAGTACGAGTTTTTGAGTGTTTCATAAGGCGACATTTTGAATTTTTTTGAATTTTGACTTTCGTGCATTACGAAATATGTTATTTTAGAATAATGTGGCCTTTTAACTCACACCTGAACAGTTATCCTTGAGAAAGAAGGAAATAAGTTTTAAAAAAATTAGGAGAACATCTTGAATTTTTTTAAAATGTTGAGTTTTCATTGCCATCACATACTTTCTAATAAATAAATCTGCCTCTTATAAGAATTTGACGAGGTTTTGTTATTAATTGTGGAAATTGTAATTTTGGTACCAATGTAGGGGTTCGCCATTTTATAAATTTTGAAAAAAAAATTTTTTTTTTGTTTAAATATATTTTTGTAACATAGTGTAAAGATTGTAATTACACAGAGCCAAAGGATTGCGATGAAATCTAAAAAAATTACCTGCCCTAAAATAGAAGGGTGAGACCAAAGAAATTCCAAATAAAAATCCACCAATAGTAAATCAGGATCATTCTAATATGCACAGGAACTAGCTGAAATTACACCGCCCCCTCCCCTTTACATTTTTAATTGAGTATTTCTATCTTAAATGCTAAAGTGTTCCTTTTTCTGTGTTTCAGGTACGTATTACTCATTCAATGGATTATTTTTTAAATAACTGAGGTTAACGGTGGTTTTGGTATGTAGAGACGGTTTGTTTTTATACTTGAAAATTTATTAAACCATAAGCGTTGCAAATTAGTAACAAATTAAGAATTCGGATGATTGAAAAGTTTTGAACGTTCAAATGAACGATAAAAAAAATGTTTATTTTTTTTCCGGTGGAAACAGTTTGCGATGACCTAGAAACGCATTATATGTTAAAAATTAAAAACTTTTTAATTACAGGAGTGAAAAACAAACCCTAGTTATAAACTCGACTTATCACCCAAAAAGGACCGCACCTTTTGACAGATTTTTAAACGTGAAAAATTCTCTTAAATAATTCCCAAAATAGTAGTGAGTATCAGAATACTCCACAGCACCCCAAAAAACCACCCCTATAGGGTGAGAAGTATCGGTTTCACCTCTAAAAATCACACTAGAATTTAAAAATATTAATTCATTTGTAATAAAAAAAATTCTGTACAGAAGAAACTTACCTATCATTACTATTTTTAGTTGGAATAATATTTCTGAATAAAATATAATTCAGAAAAAATATTTCGTTCATTTGAACGTTCAAAATTTCTGGAACGAGAATTTGGTTATTATAGGGTGTGGGACATCAGTGAAAAACTATTGGACTATAGCTAAATGTTATTAATTTAATAGCCAGAATTAGATAGACAGATTTTTCTCCTAATTAATATACCTGCAATAGTAATATTTCTGCAATGAAATCTATATGTCGTTCTTGAACTTTGAGTCCCAGACTGGTGACTTTTGAAGTCACCTTGTAGACAGAGGTCAAACGTCGCGCCGCGTCGACTGGTTCTTTGTCGCTTACCAGTCGATCGATGGTCCTAGATCTGCCGTCTAGCGGCTGGCGCATGTATTTCCGGTTGACGATTGTGGATAAGGACCGTAGAAATACGTGATCGAAACGCGTCGTGGTCTTAACGGATGACTGGAAAGTGCTATCGTCAATAACAATATACAGGCCAGCATGTCATAGCATGGCCATTGCCGGAAACTAAAATCGATTTTCCCAAGGGCGTCTCCTATTTGTGCCATATAGAATATAGGTGTACTACATATATTCATGAATATGTATATTCATATATACATTTACCATATGATTTACATGCGTATTTACAGGGTTGTTTGTTTTTTGTGTCCTAATGCGTAACAAAACTTAAGTAGGTTGATAGACGCCTGATGCAGTGTCTCAGGCTCTCAGTCTGATCGTGTTTTCCATTACTACTGAACGTTTTCCCTGCTATCAGTAGATACGGCTGTAACTTCAGAGCTGTAGAACTTTTAAGCTTATAACTTTACCATAGGGTCAGAAAAAAACGAAAAACTTTTTTCGTCACGAAATCTATTTTTTAGAAAATTATTTTAAATTTTTTCTAAGCTGCGAGAAGTGTCATTAATGTTATATAAAAAATTTACTTATTTTGAATAGTAATTAGGGGCTGTCCAAGTATTACAGAAGCAGCTTGTAAGGGAGGGGGGTGTAGGTAATTTCTTATTGCTTTACATCTTGCCGTTCATTCTTTATAAAAATTCTTGGATCGTGTAATCATTATTTATGAAAGAATAAATACATTTTCATTTAAATAAATTAATTGTGTTGTTTTTCGTGACTAAAAAATATATTTTGAATTAATATAATATGATATCAATACTTTTTTACAATAATTTTTGAATAAGGTTTTGCTTGTTTCCTTTAAAATACGTTTTCTATTAAGCTGACACTATTCTTTAAATAAGCTGCTTTCTCTTTTTCTGTCTAATTAATTGACAATTGAATGCGAATAAGGAGTACCTTCTTGCAAAAACAATGTCGAAATCGACAAAGCCTGAGGGAATATTGTGCTTGGCTTTAGCGAGATATGTATTCAAAACTGATGAATCGAAATGCTTGGAAATTTCAAACGCAAATGAAGCTTCAGTTTCAATCTATATATTTTTGTATTTTTACCGAAGAGGCATCGCATAGTCGATTATATCTCGCATCAATTCAGTAAATACCAATTGTTACTTTTAATGTCTAAATAAAAATAAAAAAAAAACTTTGATATTTTAGCAAACTTTTTTGACTCAATATATGGCCGAGCAGAATGTTGATGTTTAAATGGGAACACCTGATTGTCCGGGAGTCGTCTATAAATTCGGATCTTAATCCGTTGAAATATATATTTTCTTGTCGTGTTTAAGTAACGCTTAAATAGCGTTTTAACGCGCCGTTACTTTATCGTCGGCAAACAAATTTTGCGGCCAATAACGGACGAGGAGGCGTAGACTTAGGCTGGCGCTAGGAATTTATTAACGATTCGCCTCGTGGTCTAGAGCTAAAAATAGTGCAATCCACGACACGAAAATAGGCGCAGAACTATGCAGAACCTCCGTTCAGGAATCTCTCGTATGACCTCGCTAGACATGCCTCGTTTTATGCATTATTTCCGGAAGCAGATTTCACGATATGATTTCCTGTCAATATTTGACGTAGAATTTTTTCTTCATTCATAAACCAATATTTTTTTTTGGAGATTTTCAGGGTGGCTACTCTGTGCTGCAATTTGAGGAAATCCGGTAATTGACTAGGAATGGAAAAAAATTTCCGAAAAGTCGGGGAATTTTCCTTGATTTTCTTTTTAATGTGCAAAGTGGATTTCCGGTTTGAAACATATTTTTCGAACAATCCATACATCATTAAAATCCTTTAAATTAAAAAAAATCCCTTAAAAATTCTTAAAATTTTGAGTTTTCTTTAATTAATCTCTTGAAATCGCTTCAAATTCATTCAAATCTTTTTTTAATAACTTTTAAATAACTCGATTGAAATTCTTTTAAATCTATAAAAATGGTTTGATTTCGTATGAAATCTCTTTCAAAACCTAAAACCTTTTTCAACTCTTTAGAAATTCCTTTAAATTTAAAATTCCTCTTAAGTCCTTTGAAATTCCTTCAACTCTGGACTAAAATCATTAAAATATCTCGAAATTTTATGAACCCTCTTGATAATCTTAAAACATCTTAGAATTCTTAAAATAATCCTTGAAATCTCTTTAAATCCCTGATTAAAAATGTCTTGAAATCTTACGAAAATCTTGAAACTTCGAAACCTATTTCTCATTTATTTTTACGTATTATTTGCAACTCAACTGCGTTACTTTTATCTTAATTCAAATTAAAATACTGAAAAAGAATAAAAAAATATTGTAATATTGAATTGGAGCAAATTGCGCATATCAAAACCCACTATATGTATTGTATACGATGATCCTTTCGTAAGAGGGACCTTATATTTATAAGCGGGAAAAATGCGGGAACACGTACGCAAAAAAAGGCTGAATTACCATTTAAAATAATCAACATGCTCTCTGAACGTATTTTTCCTAGAATTTATTCAGTTTTATTTTTTCAAAATTTAACCTTTGCAACGAAAATAGTTTATCTCTCTAAACTGGAATCAGTAAAAAATGAGTGAAATTTTAGAGAGTACAATTGGTTTAGCACAAATTACAATTTTAAATAGTAAAACTGACTAAATTTCAGAAAAAATGCGTTTTCTTTTGTGCGTGAATTGTCCGAGAATTTCGTTAGCAAAACTTATTAGTAGACACCCTCTTTTAATAAATAGGGGTATCTACTCTTATTTACATAAGATACAAACTATCCCCATGAGACACAAATCCAGGTTGCTGCAACCTTAGCTCCGGTGGCAGTCTAACGCTGTATAACGAGTATGGTATATGGTACATAAACATAATGACGTTTACACCATACACTATACTCGTTAGCTAAGTTAGGTCACTCTTGCGGAATTACATCATGCCTTTCCAGATATAACAAGGACTCCTCTAACGGGTGGTTAATTGCTAAGGAAAGATCGATTAACCGAGCGTAACGGGGTGGATAATGTACATTGTACAAAGCAGAGTAAACGATAGAAACTTGGTGTTGCTCGGTCGCTTGGTACAAAAAGGCCTTATAATAACTTACTTACGTAATACCTTCTCAACAAATGGCAATGACGTATAATCGACGATAGAATCACCCTAAAGCTCGAATTCCCACTTGAATAGAAAAATTAGCATTTTTACTATGACAACCTTTTCTTATTTCAAGTATAGTATATTAGTTTCAATCAACTGACTGCTTCAAATCGATTTTGAATTTCAAGACATTGGAGCATATGTTTCTAAAAATTCGAATTTATATGGGACAGATTTGGTTTACCGATTGAACACTCAGAAAAAAGTTTGTTTGAATCCAACAAACATTTCTAGATTTTGAAATTTTAAAGGATTTTAACAGATTTCAAGTGACGTCAAGTGTTTTTAAAGAATTTTAATAAATTTCTAAATAATTCAAGAGAGTTAAAGGGTTCTCAAGAGATTTCAAGTCATGTTAAAGAATATTAAGAAACTTGAAAGAATTGATACTAATGTGTAGGAAATCATATGAAATTCATTAAAATCCCTTAAACTTACATGAAATGATCTCAATGGGAAACTGATCATTTTCACTAAAAAAAAAAAAAAAATTAATTTAATATTTAGACACTTTATCGTTGACCCTGTATCAAAGAAATGTTTGTTTGATTCGAAAAAACTTTTTTATGAGTGAAGGGAAGCTCATTATAACGAAAGTTTTCCCTCATTAATAGTTTCTCGATAAGCAGCATATGGCTTGGCGTGTGACTGCAAACTTTCAACTTCATACAGGGGACGCTTTGTTATGATGACCTATTTCATTTTCAGTGACGTCATAGGCAAACACAAACTCGTACACTTTTTGTGGTGCGTTTATTCCATAAGGGTTGCGGTCCGATTGACACTAAAGTAGATTTTATGGGGTTCTACCGTATAACTCACGGTAGTTAACTACCTTCAACGTTTTATTTGCCATTTGTGGTAATTTTTTTTTTTTATGTAACCCTTGTAAACAGCCAAGGACGTTCGGGCTTCTTTAAAGCACTCGGAGACCTTCGCTCATTTATAGAGTAAAATACGAGAAAAAATGTAGGATAATTGCTAGAAAAATAAATTAAATTTTAATAAAACAGGAAGATTATAGTAGAACACGAAAAAAACTCTATGGTTGAGAAAAAGATCATATAGCTTTTTTCGTGAATGTTTTTCTATTATTAATGACCTGCAGATTTATATGAGTTGAACATAATAATTAAATACTATTAAGATATGAATCATATCATATTTGCTATAGCTGTTTGAAAAAATGAGGCTATTACTAGATAGGAAGCATGGAAAATTAATATAAAGGGGAGTAATCAGTATTAGGTATCCTCGTAATTTTTCTTGAGGGAAAGTGGAGAATAATGAAGTACCCCATTTCCTTTCCCTTTCGTTGTGGGTCAGGCAGATCTGACAGTGTCTAAGCGTTGCGTGGCATGGTCGAAAATAGAGGATAGATATCATCTTCTATATGAAAGCTATGAAACGAGCTGGTGCGTGTAGTTCCGCAAATAGAGTACGCAAGCCTTGCGCTGGAGAAAGCGGAAGAAAATAGGAAGAGGGAATGATAAAGATGTGGGAGGTCAATGAGCGCTCGAAGTTAGATACATGGCTATATTGATCATAAATTTTTATTTTTAAAAACCATAAAATGATACCTTTAAAACTTGGAAAATATATTTCCAATTAGCAGGCAATTGTTTAAATGGCAGTTGAACAATAAAATAATTGCTTTCATGTTTGGTTTTTTAATTTCACTGTGTTTTTACAAACACTGGACTCTAAAAAAAAAGAGTATGCCCTGGAAAACCTGGAAAACCAGGAAATGTCAGAGAATTTTTTTTTCTTGTAATGCAATGAAATAACGATTTTTACGAGTACTGAAAAAAACATTATCCTCAATAAAATAAACATTATTTTGAAATATATCTGCGATTTCAAAAAATACATGGAAAAAACTTGGAAAAGTCAGGGATTTTTTTTCTAGAAATTAAGTAGACACTCTCTGGTACTAGAAAATGATAATTGTGATATGAAAAAAGTTTCATCTCTATATCTGCATAGAGAGGGTACTTGAAATTTTCTTTCGAGATTTTTGTCTTAAAGCGAGTTTCGGGGGTGAAATTAAGCAATGCTTCGGGTCAGATGTGGGGATGGAACTTTTTTTGTTTTCTGAGAACAGAGCAGATCTTTTTTAAAAAAATTTACTTTCATAATTAGTATGAATGAATAATAATTGTATGAAATGAAGAAATCCGTGTGTGTGTGAAACTCGGGTCAAAATTGGTGTACTTCAGGTAAGAATCCTATTTCTAAGGAGTTTGAAAGTCATTTGGTTAACGGTCTGAGTGCGATGACCATTTATTTTTATTATCTATCCGTGGAAGGATTTTGCAATGAAGGAACGATTTTCCATCCCTTTTCACCACTCTTTCACTCTTAAATATATAATAGAGAGGAGACTAGGGAATTGGAATTTCTCGGAGAGTGTGCTAGATACTGTGGCACCCTAAAACATTTATTCATAGTTACAAATTACACGCACAGCTGTATTTTTTCTCAGAGTCACGATAATGCTTTCTAAAATGAACTCTATGATTCCCAAAGTTATCATAAAGGCCAAACTACTACTTTGTTATAATTATGCTCGCGTGACTGGAAGCTCGTATCTGTTTCAAATGTCTGTTATAATTTTTTCAATAATTCATTTACATACTGAAATGTCTGTTTTATTGCGGAATAAAAGCTAGTTTATCATTTTTCTTGAAATCTAATTGTTTTTGGCAACCAACGATTAACCACTTATGGTGGAAATAAACAAATTCTCCTTAATGGCTTTTGAATGTAGGTCAGAGAAAATTAAATAGGATTTATTAGCTTGAAAGATTACGGAAAAAATTAAACTTCACATAGGAACAAATTGAATCATACACATATCAAAGCGCAATGGAAAATTTTGCAGTGAGAATATAACATGAAAGAATTGTTGCTTGATGATCAAAAGTTGTTTGAGTAAAATTGAAGTGATAATTGAAATTGAATGTTAAAATAAGTGAGTTTACAAAATATCTATATGATGCTTTGAGATAAAAATTGATATAGAGCATTTATTAATATTGTGTTGACAAGATTATCAAGGTTAAAAACATCAAAGACTGAAGATCATAAAGCGCTCAATAATAAACGCCAATATGTCATATACCTAATAAAAATAATAACTAAAACAAAATTTTATTTAGAAATAATTTAGAGGTACTATAAAATATGTTTTACGAGCTATAAAAAAGTTTGCTTTTAATTGATCAGCAATGCGATATAAAGAGAATGGATAAATCTTGAGTAAACTTTAATTATTTTTTAAGTGAATTATGATGTTCAGGAATCGACGGGTGAAAATAATAAGTCGAGATAATTTTTTTAAAAATTTCATTGCGGAATCGAGGCAAACGATAATAAGGATCACGTCACTCAAATTCTTTGACAGCAATTCATTATATTCTCTTAATTGTGATGCTGAGCCGAAGTGAAAGTAGAATTCTATCTTCTCAATTAATTTTTATCAGAAATCGATCCTATTAATTTAGATATTGAGACCAGATAGCACATTTTTTACTTTAGAAGGCACCATGCAAAATTCATAGTAGACAAACTATTTTTAAGCGGTTAATTGCAGCAGATTCAGTGAAAGTAATTTGATTTTTACATAGAGATCTTTTAATGAAGTCCATTGTAAATATCAGATGCGAGCTAGTATTTAAATTCTATTTTAATTGCGTTTTTTTCTTTAAATATTTTTTTTCTCTGAAGTATTACGTAAAATCGTGAGAAAATATAGAAACTGGTTGATAAATCTTCATTACATCTTATATTACATTCTTTTAATTTCTTCAACTGCAAGAAGAATTTTGAGAACAAATTTTCTGCATGATTTATTTCAGATTGAAATCGCGAGAAAACTTCACACTTTTTTCAACCATCGGTACACAAA
>JAUESI010000035.1:1382320-1395464 GCA_032275145.1 Synergus laeviventris
ACAAATTTTCTGCATGATTTATTTCAGATTGAAATCGCGAGAAAACTTCACACTTTTTTCAACCATCGGTACACAAATTTATAGAGTTAGATTTTCGAAATTTAATATGACAGCCAAAATTTTGAAAAATCTTTTTCCGTAAGACCCTAATGAAAATGGATACTTTTGTGGTTCTAATCTCTGCTTCAATTTTATTTAATCACAAATTCTGCAGTGGGAAAATACGGAAAAAAAATTGAAAAAAGCTGTCTTTTTGCACTTTAATTAATGCTGCGTGAGCGATAACAACGTGAAGAGAAGCAATCACTGAACCAGACGAGCTTTTTCACTAGGGAAAATGTCGAAGTGCGGGAGGAAGGATAAGGGGTGATTATGAGAGGTTATCATTCCCCAGGGAATTTGCTTAATCCCTTATACCATACTTGACCTCGTCTACCTTCCATTGGCCCTCGAACCCGAGAAAATCCCTCGGGCTGTGCGAGGTTGAGAACCTTTGTCAGTTGTAGATGTGGTATAGTCTGGAAAGACATTAAGAGGAGAGAAAACGTTGAGATAGAAATGCCTGGTTCCACCATATATAGTAGAATGGCATAATGTATCCTCCGGAGGCATCTCTTCCTTCAACTCAGGAACTTACCCTTTTTTCTCCTTCACGTATTTTCACTTCTTAAAATTTCTGAATAGTCTATTTCCTCCGAAAATACCTTGCGAGTGAATTTTTACGGGTGTAGTCTTCAGGAGTGATGACAGTCGTAAAAAATTTATTGCGGTGATTTTAAAGAAGTTTATTATTATGGTTGGTCATTTAAACATTTTTAGAGGTTCAAAGACTTTCAACTCTTTCAAGGGTTATTAAATTTAAAACACTTCTGGAAAGAAGTGGAGTAGATTTTTAAAATAATGCTTTCAAAAGCATTTAGAAGCAAGGGGTCTTGCATAAATCATGTGATTTCATTGGGGGGGGGGGGGGTCCGAGTCCCAGCCACGTGGTTGTACTCTTAGGTGTTAAAAAAATAAAAAATAAATAAAGCTAATAAACCTATTTTTTCGTGTGAGAAAGGTCTAATAGTCAGAAGAGACGAACTGAAACTTTCGCAATATTTTGAAGAATTTATACTCTTAGAAACAACAAAAGGAATTTCCCTTTGATAATTTTTCTTTGAAGTTCATTAGTCGCACATTAACGCCAGAAACTGCCAAGCAAGTATTTCATACGTCAAATGAATGCTTGTGTAAAATTATTATTTACTTAAGCTACTCAGCCTTCTCTCTTGCTTATTTATAGTCAACTTGTTGTTTTCCTGAATGTCGCCTACGCATATTTGCAATTTGTTCCATTAATAAACCACTTTATGAGTCGGGGTTAAAAGAAATAAAATTTTTTCATAGTAAAGCTGCTTTTGCTTGAGCCTTTATACCTTTAATAAAGTTTAATATCTCGAATATTATATTGAACTTTAAAACTTCATAGTTCATGACCTCAAGTGAGTGTAAAACTCTGTGAAGCCATCATATATATTAGAAAATATGTTAAATATTAGAAAAAACTGCTTATACTTTATCATCGCTCAAATTTTCAGAAACTTAACAACAAATAAATATGACGGGCTTCCTTTTTTCTTCATAGGAATCAGTTTAATTAATTTACTTCTGGATTTATTGCCTGGAAATTAAAATTATACACGTGTCTTGAGAAGGAAGCCCTGTAATAATTAAATGGAGTCGCCTTGTGCTGCTCATTACATTAGCAAATTAAATTCCAGATTAGCATCTGGAAAGGCAGACCCTAATATCAGACTCGGATCTGAAATTCTAGGTTTACATAAGCAGGAGAATAAAAAAACGTGGTGTTAAAATTTTTTTTTTTTCATTCACCAATCTTTTGAATTTTAATTCAACCGTGGATCTTGAAATTGTGGGATAACAAACAGGGACTTAGTCCTCCTCTTATTTCAAAACCACTAAATCTGGGATTTTAGAATATATTTACTCATAAAGTTTCAAGAGCTAGTTTGCAAACTAACTTCCTTATATTTGGAAAATCTACTTAAGCGTAAACCTAGTAAAGAGTATACTTGAATTTGCAATTGGAAATTACACTTGGAATAGTTTCGAATACGTATTATTCAGCAGTTTCTCAAAACTTTTCGGTGGTAATATATTCAAGGCTTGTGTATAAATTAGGGATTTAAATAAAACGTTAATCTGAGTTTATGATTTTTTAATAATATAACATTTTAGGTTACACAATTTAATATTCTTTTAACCGATTTTAAGTTCTTGAAAAAGAATAGAAAGCTGTAAATCTTGATCAAACCTTGTCCTAATATAAGGGAACTTGAAAACTATATGACCAGACGGTATAACTTGGAGAACATGGAGTTGAACAAAAGATCGGACTGGTTGTCGTGACTTGATTTCTACCACGAATCCTTTTTCCTTGTCTGGTTCTCTTGGACGAGCCAAAAGCATTGTTACCGGGATATTTTTGGAATGTAGGACGGCAAAGTTTGTCCGATCGCTGCAAACTGCATATCTACCTGTTTTGGCTCAGTGTGAATTGAATGTACTTGTTCTTACCAATATATTCATATTACATACCTATACATACACCTATATGCAAATGAGAATGTAGAGAGTGTACATAAGTGCGAGAGCATGCCGTGTGTGCTGACGTATGTAACTATAACTTACGGAAAACTTACACACTCAAGTAGAAGGAACATCCTGCGACGTAATATAGGTTTCGAGCTCTAGGAGTAAGTTCACGTGCACGAGCTTCTCTAATTATATCTAATTTGTGAGATACTATCGAGTTTATTACGAATGCAATATTGATGTATCAAACACTCAGTGGTTTGTATACTGAAAAGATTATTTAATATATATTCTTGTCGGAAAATTTCAACGCGAAAAAATAAGCACTTCAGCATAAAATATATGAAAAATTGAGCCATCGGGAACGACACTGAAAAACTCGCGCGAAGCAGGAGAAAATATGCATAAAATAAAGCAGTGTGGAAAGCGAAGTCGAGATTCACCTGAAAATCTACAAAAGCAATACCGTTATCTGATAAATTTTCAATCTCAATATTGGAAGCATACAAAGTCAATAACTTTAAACTTTTTACATATTTAAAGTGTAAACATTCAAATTTACATGTTTTGCTAAAAAGCTTCAGAAGATTATAAACAATTTCAAATTAAAGGCTTTTAAAATATTTTAAGGGATTTTAAAAGTATACAAATTGACTAATTTCAGAAATCTCTATAAGTTATATCAAATTCCTTCAAAATCTGGTGAAATTCTTTTAAATTTCGTAAATTCACTTGATATTTCTTGAGTCTCATTAAATCTCGCCAAAACCCTTTGAATTACTGAAGATTCTATAAAACTTTAATAACTGGTAAATCCCTTAAAATTTTTGAAAATCCAATGACAGTACCTACAACATTGCATACGCAGTGTTATAGTATTTAGTGTAAATTTAAATTGTTATTATTAGCATTATTATTATTATTAAAATAGAATTTATAGAGAAACTGTAAAGCATTTGTGTTAATTAGATTTGTAATTGTAGTCCCTCGCGCAGAATCCCCATTGGTTTCAGATGCACTTAGAAATTATAACCATATTAATTCTAAAGAGAGTGCTTGTGGGAAGCTACTAATGTTAGATTAATTTTCCATTAACTTGTTTCTGATATCCATACAGTAAGATGAATTACTGAACATATTAGCATAATACTTTATTTTGAGTCGGGAGATAGATTTTTATATTTTCTTTCATTCTTGCGAATAAATTCATTTACATGTAAGATTTCTTTTCCATCTTCAATAGGTTATTCAATTTCGAAGGATATATTATCTCTCTCGAAATTATTGATCGTGAACACTGCTGATTAGAATTTCAGGGAAAGGATAAGAGACCAGGGTTGGCTTAGTAGGATCACTGAAAGAGGGTATGAAGGGTGTTCTACATTATAAGGGGAACCGTAAAACAAGGCAGCCATGAGTAAAAGTTTATCGGGGGTTGAAACGAATTAATGGACTTCGTGACAGTTCGCGAAAGTTCGTGAACGATCGCTCCCGCATGTGAAGTTGCCCATGTGAAACGCATCACTCTGTAGTTTCGATCATTTGAGGAAATCCGCCCTGTTTATCAGGTGCGAGCTAACCAAGGGGATAAAACCAGGAAACAGGGATGGGGCTGCCACGTAATACTTGTTGTGAAACTTCTGAGCTAAAACGAACCATAAAAAATGCTGAATCTCGTTATTATGTTCATGAAGATTATGTACAACGACTCGAACTATAATCTTGATGTTCAACTCTATAAAGAGCGTTCCTAACTTTTTTCTGTTACAAAATATTGTCAACTTTTAAAAACCGCTGATGTAATAAAACTTCTATTTAAAACCACAAGCCTTATTTCGCATCATGAATTATTTTAGAAATCGTAGAGGATATTAAATAAACAAATTCTGCTGCGACGCATTTCATCGAGATTGGTTTGCTAATTTATTGTCAGATGTCAAAGAAAAAATCTGAATAAAGAACTAGTTTTAATGAGACGACCTAGTGTCTCGGAGTTCTCTCTCTCTCTAAATAATACAAATCAGCGATCGATTTGGAAGATAAAAATAGAATTAGCTCCACGTGGCATTTAAAGTATAATAATAGAATTTCCGCCCAGGAAACGAAAATCTTTCATTGATGGTTTTCATTTATTTCTAACTTAGTTCGATTTTTAACCGGAGAACTTGTATCACTATAACGCGAAAGGACATATCCATAGGGAATCCATTAGTTGGTGTTTGTCTTCAGAAGCTGATTTTCCATCTTTATTGTAGCAGCTCACAGAGCATTATGAAAACGGGATAGGATCTTCCCTTGAGTCGATCTCCCATATTTGTATTGTCTCCGCTTTTCATTACCTTTTTATATTTTATGTCCTGAATACACTGACAGCCGACATCCTGTGTAAAATGTTCAATTTTATACTCGATGAATTTATGATCAAATACTAATTGTACTTTTCTTTTGTGTTTCAGGTATGTATCACTCATTAAATGGATTACTTTCTATGTAGAAAATGAGGTTTATGATGATCGTGTTGGTATGTAAGAGTTTTCACAAACTGAAAAGCAATTGGAATATCCTTTAAAGTAAGTGAATGCTTGCTAGTTTAAGTAGATACTGTCGAATTTGATCAGACAAGGAGGGATCGTACTATTGGAATAAAAAACGATCGTGTATTTGATATATTTATACCTCAAACAGTAAATAATTTTTTACTTATTTAGGGAGACATTTTTTATATATGAAAAAATGATCATTATACAATTTATAGACCGGAAGAAATCGTATGATTTTCTATTTTGTCCCTCCACTTTTCCCTGACAGGGAATTGCTGGAGATCACACAAAAGATTTAATCAAGCATATGAGCATCAAATTCCAAACAGAAGTCACTTTCATGATTTTATTGTTCAAAAATATCAAGTTGTATTTTATTTGGATGTTCTTTATATATTCTCCTAAAGAATTTTTTGCCCCTCTATTGCACCCTCCCTTATGTCGATCTTTTTATCTAAATTGAAATTCTTATAATAGTCCCTCTTTTTTAATAAAAAGGGGAAAATGTTTTCTTTTAATATGTATCTGCTTGGATAGCAGGACATTTCATGGCACGCGTAATCGTGGCTGGGAAACGCGGTTGTTCGAGGGTTGCCTGCTCCGAGCAGTGGAAGATGGGTGGGGGTGGGTTTAGTTGTAGAGGGGTTAGGGGGGTGGCTATAGGGCAATGCGCCGGTCGATACTCCTCTGCCATAACACCGAGAACCACGAGCGCACGAGGCACAGCCCTGATATGATAAAAAAAAATCCGAAAAGAATACGGATCTTTAAAAAGAAATTTACCAATGACGAAGAATTCTTTACATTTTTATGTATTTTTTTACCCTTTTCAATCATCTTTTTATTCTGAGATTTACCCAGTTTTTATCTGCTTCCCTCTCCAGTGTTGAAAATTTGCTTCTTTCAATTTAACTTTATTTTTAAATTGATCTGAATAATAACGAAGTGAGTGTGACAAAAGACGTGTTAAATGGAAAAGATTGAGTAAAATTATACAATTAGAGAGTAGCGCTCTTTAAAAGGGTTATACTCCTGACAGTGAAAAGTCGCTGGTACACCGCGCGAAATTGGTAAATGGCGTATGGAGGTCAGGAGGAATTCCCTATGAGGCAACACTACAGTCTTCTAGTAACTAAGAGAATTTAATTAAAAGCTAAGTTTTAACGGCCAGACGAATTGAAATATTGTTCTTCCCTCTGCCTTCCGTATTCTTCTTCGTTTACAGGAAGCAGATGACTCGCCTGGGGGTGGGAATGGCCCACTCCCAGTATTGAACGCCAAGAAAACAGAGTCTCGTCCAAATTGGGTTTCAACTGGTCCTATTATAGTCGACGGCATCGAGTCTAGAGCATTAACCCCTTGCAAATATACATTTCCCTAAAAAATAAGTGCCATTTAAAATGGAATTGAAAATATTTTTAATTGGTCTCTGATATTCGAATTCTTTCTTTCTTTCTTTCTTTCTTCATTTCATTTGCAAATAACGAAACTATTCCAAATTTACGATCAGTATTTTTTACTATCCACCTCAAAATTGATCAAATAGTAATCAATCTTTATTCCTCTTTATCTTACACTTTTCACGTGAAAGATCGGGAAGAATAAAAAATTTCCTTACCTTTTCCCGAAGATTGTTTTAATTTAATTTAGTCGATGCAGGAGGAAAATTGTTATAAAATTTTAATTAAATTTCTGACACTCTTTCAACGGTAAATTAATAAATAAAATGTTAGAAAGCAATTAATTCATTTGAGAATTTATTCGATGAAGTAGGGATAAAGGATCATCGACTTCTGTTAGTCAATTGAGAGCCAATCCACAGACTAGTGAGTGTAATTGAAATTAATTAGAGAGGCGTATTAATTATCTTTAGTGAAACATAAAAAAGCAAAAATAAAAAAACAAAGATATTGATGAAATTTCTTTTTTAATGAAGATAAATATAGTTCAAAATAATAATGAAGAATTAAAAGTTAAGCTTAGCAGTAAATATAAGTCGAGATTTACTTTAAAGTTAATATTGATTTCAATTTGTCCAAGTAGAAATTACTTAAACAAACACTTTAATTCGAAATTCAAAGAGAAAATTAAACTCCTAGATTAGAGTATGGAACGAGACAGCTTTAATTCTCATTTGAATTTAAAATTAACTTCCCCCCCCGTCTTTCTCGCTCTCAAAACTGTTTCTTTGGTATTTAGAAACTTACTCCTTAGCTGCTTTTAACTGGGAATATTAATTTTTCTACCCTTTTTACAACTTAAAGATTTATATCTGAAAATTAACGAATGCCGAAGGATTCTCAAACTTCTATAAAGGAGGAGCTTTTAGCTAAATTAGCAATCTGAATCCTGACTTTGTGCTTTTGAATGACCTTTTTTGGAATATCATAAGAATAATTTAAAATACTTGTTCTTTATTGTTTTCAAAAAATGAAATGTTCCTCTTTTGTTTGAAAATTGCCTAAGTTAAACAATAACTTAAAAAGTTGATAACTGTAATAAAATATACATAATAAGAGAAGGAAAAAGACTCGTTTTCAGAGTAAAGATTTATGAGGAAATTACCAAAGCTAGTCGTAAACTCTAAAACTCCAGGTCGAAAAAGTTTCTGGATTCTCTTGAGGAAAAGGAGAGGATCATAATTTTTATAATTTACATCTCGACGAAGATATTTCGCTCTCATCGTTCCTGAATCACGTCATCGTCTGCTCTTCCTTATATTTTCCATCTTCGTCATACCTTCGATCCTATAACATAAGCTGCTTCCGCAGTTTTGCATGCATCGTAAAATGCCTTCCATGGGGAGGATTTCCTGACGACGAGAACATCCCTTTCGTGTTCGAATTCCACCAGCAGCGATACAACCCCGGATCAAGTTTCTATAGCGAAGTTGCGTTCATCGCGAATCCTCATCAAATTCGATAAGATCAGATAGCACCATTCACTCCATACTTGCTGATCGCACTGGTTTCCTGATTTTGCTTGATCTCTTCCTCGAAGTCGCCGGAAAATTTCTTCCAACAAGATATTTATTATTTTTAACTTTGGGTACTCTCTCAATCTGAATTAATTAAATTTTACTAATTAATAGAAGTTTTTTATTAATTCAAATGGTACGATGTCGTTTACCATAATTTAGTAAAAAGTTACTAATTCCATTAGTATACTCGTAAGCAAGGACGAACTAATGAATTGGTAACTCCTTACTAAATGAATTAGTATAACACTATAATCTCATATTTGATCATTTTTATGATAATTTTTATCAATATAGATTATATTTTATATCTCATAATTCCATAAAATTTCAGATACATAGTAAGTTTTCATTTTCTCTTTTCCTCTTTCTTCTTATTTGATTTATTATTTCTTTCTGTTTGTTTTTGCGGAAGAACGCGACTTGTCAGTAAACTACTGTCTACCTGTTCGCCAACCCCATTGTACTGTAGTTCTGGGTTGTAAGTTACAACTGGCTACAACGATGACTGTGGGACAACGACGAGAACAAAGACAGGGGTGTGACGCGACGTAGTAGACGACCCACTGCGACCATATATACATTATACATATGCATGTTCCACGCCATTTATGTGTACGTACACAATTTATTTGCCCCCGAGGACTATAACAAGAGCGACGCACGTATAGCTTCATATCGATTCCTTACAAGTTGTACATCGTCCATACACCGTCCATCGGTATACCACTATTTGTCTTCAATGTGCATAGATAAGCCGGTTTTACTGCTCCATCTAGAAGGACAATCGACTATTCTGCAATAATTTCTCCAGCGACAGAAATAGTCCTCTGTTGCACGTTTTGCCTCAAAATTGATAAAATTTACATAATTTATCGACTAAATTTGCAAGGGAAAATTAGGATGAGGGATGTTCAAAAGGGAGATATTAGAAATATTAGTAGAATTTATATTTTTAAGGGTTCTCGGAGTTTGGATGCGTCACGTTAAAAAAAATATGAATTAAATTTCTACTAATGTCATAATTTTGCTTAAACGATTTTTTGAAAAATTAATTCAACAACTTTATTTGCGTGGCCTTTATGGTGCAAGCTTAAGTTAAGCCAGTACAAACGCCATTTTTTCCAAAAAAACGTAGAACCCGAAATTAGCCCTTAATGAGCCCTAAATTATAATATAAGTAGAACCTCAAAATGTAATTAATGTTTTCGTACACATACAAAGAGTAAGAAAAATATAAAAGTGGTAGGAATCTGGGTTGAAAACAAAATTGGGGTTGTAACCGGAAGGTTGGTTAAAATTGAGAGAGGGTGGATGAGAATTCACCATTTCCATTTTTGAGAGTTATATTAGGGAAAAATCTCGGGTTAGCTTTGGCGATTCCTCGAGTGTAGAAGCGCTGTAGGGAGTGGTAGGGTGGTAAAGTGGTAAGAAAATGATGGAAAGCGATAGAGCCGAGCACCAGAAGTAGAAACGAGCAAGGGTTGCTCTCTAGTCGTTGTTTTCTGAAGAGCAAACGCTCCCATGCAATGTAAAGTACTTAAAATTCTCGCAGCGCAAAATCGAGACTTCCATTTACTTTACACACATATATATGCATTATATATCCTAAACGTCTAATAAATCGTCCTCTTTGTGAAAATTAACCGCACTTATGCATCCAGGCTAAAGCGATAAACTTAATTTGATATAGCGTGACTCTATTGCGTGACACGATTCTCATTATCCTCTTCGAATCGTAAGCAAGTGTGAAAATTGATATCTATATAAATACTCTTATAAGTTTAATCATCATTTATAATAATTCCCCTATATCAAGGAATCAAGAGATAGAAGTATTTATAAATAAAATAGAATAGTAGGTATTTATATCAAACGCTTATAAATAATTCCCATTCTAGTCTGCAGAGGAAATAATGCAGATTTATGTGCATGCATAACTTGCATTAATTTTTGTATTTTCTTACATCTTCAAGCCGTTCAAAATCCTAATTTCGAGATATTTGTAGAGGGACTTCAAGAGGTTTCTAAGAATTTTAAGGGATTTTGATAGTTGTCAAGTGATTTTTACGAAATTCAAAAGAGTTTAAGGATTTTAAAAGGATGTTATAGAATTTTAAGGGAATTTATGTGATTTTAAGAAATTTTTAAGAATTTATAAGGGATTTCAAGATATTTTTTGGATTTCCATGAATTTTAACATTAATTTCAAAAGATTTATGATTTTGATGATTTCTGTAAAATAAGGAATTTCATAAAGTGTCTAGGAATAATGATTGTAAGAGATTTTATGTATGCGCGAGATTTTCGAGACATTTCGCTACAGCAGCTTTTTTAAGATATAGGAGGATGTCTCACTTGCTGTAAATAAGTCACAAAGTTTTTATTATACTGGATCTATAAAATTTTTTCGATTTTAAAAATAAAAGCGTGCAAAATAAGCTTTAGAATTTCATCACAAGAAAGTTGTCCTATAACTTTATTTTTGAATAGAAAAATATATGCAATTATAACCGTTTATGCTGAAATTCTAAGATATCTAGGGAGCCTCCAATCTTGACTAATATTTTTGTCTCTGAAGTAGAACTTTTCAGATTCGATGGAGCTTGAGAAACGCTCGAAACGATTATCGCCACTCAAGCGTCGTGCGCATAATCGCCTTTTCGCAACATTTGAGTGCGTCATTGACTTGCCTCGTCTTTCCACATTACTTACACAAAAGCTATTTCACGGATTTCACCTTCTGTGGAAAAGCCTGGCACGTTCAGTGAGGTGGGAATTTAATTTGATACAATTCCGGTCCATGGGTAATCTCGTTTCCGGTGACAGGAATCGCGGCACATGTAAACGACGTAAACCCCCAAATGGCCGCATTTTATGTCAAATATTATATAAGTTATGACCCAACGCTACAGAAATGCGAAGAAAATTCCACCTTGGACGTTAAGCACTTTCCGCATTTCAGATTCACAGATCACAGTAACATATTTCTCAAAGGTTTCTTTCTCGGAAGATACAACAATTTTAGTCGCAAATGACATAAGAATGTCATTCTTTTGTACATACGCCAGTCGAAATGTAAAAAATGTTTCAAATATCAACTTTGAAAACACGTATTTAAATAGGAAATTTTATTCCGCATCTTTGATTCAGCGGTTAAAAAACTGTAATCGAGTGCTCGTTTGAAGCGCATAATGAAAATTAAATAAGTAGTAAAAGGTGTTAAAAGATGATGTATTCTTATCAATATATTATATTTCACTTTTTAAGCTGATCAAAAACGATGGTAGACATTCCTTAAATAAACCTTAAAATAAGAAAAACTGATTTATGGGTAGCATATAAAATTTCTTAGATCTCGAATTGAATCGTTTCAATCTCTCGATTAATGGCTGGCATTCAATGGTAATTCTTATACGTTTGCGTCGTAAGTTCTTTTTTTCTGCTTCTGTGGTCGTTTATTCACGAATACTTGTCATCGCATTGACAGGATGACAATTTACAATCGTTAATCTATATTTTGTGGGGAACTTTTGTTGGAAGACTTTGGACTTTAGCACATTCGAGATAGATAGAGGGGGGAAGGGGATGATGAGCGATCGACGTCTCAGGGATCTCGTCTCTTTACGCCCTTATAAATCAATATCTCTCTTTCTAAGAGTTGCAAAAGAATGAGGTCACTCTCGAGTTTTATACAATGATCGATCGTCAACCTAAACAAAATCTATTGCTTTACGTTACTTTATTTTAAGATCTCTCCTGTATATCGTTTGTTTTTTATGGCGTATTTATTTCTGGGAGTAAGAGTCGTTGCAAGAATTTCGCAACAAAATTTTATAAATATATAAAGAAATTTTATTATATATTGTAAAAAATAACTGCTTATTTTGAGGCAAAATATATTTTACGAGATAAAATGATGGAATTCTGTAATTTCGCTTCCTCCTAGTGTACTATGTGCATCTTTCATGATGGCAATATTGACCCTCTTCCGCAAGATCGTGAGCAAAGGAAAACATTGTAAAAGGCGGTATAGGATCTCGATTCTATTAAAAATTGAGTTTCTACTTTATTATTTCATAGGATGGTATATCTGAAACTAGGACAGCCCTCTATGCAACCTATTTTACTCTCTTGCAATATGCAGGGACGAATCAACTTAGAGAATCTATGGGGTCTTATATGGCAGGTTTATGTCTGGAAAATACGCACATGGACGACTCTCATCAATTTCTGAGCGTTGTCTGCTATCGATTTGTATCTCGCAAAGTTATAGCATTTTAGCAGAAAGTAGCGCGGGCTTCAAAGAATTTTTTAAAGTCGAAGAAAGTACATTCTTGAAGCAACACTTCGAAAATGTAGTTTTCATGAATAAAATATTTCACCATTTTTCTCACTTATGCCCTTTCCGGAAACGTTTTATGTGCGATGCGCTAATTTTATTTCTCTTTCAAGTTACAAGTGGTGCCGTCTGCAATATTAAGCTCTGCTCCTCTCTTTATTTATGTAATAATATGGCGCAGCTTTTTTAGAATTTATAAAAGCTTAGATATTTTCCCCTCTAATTAACGAGATACGCAGCAGTTATGCATTGCACGTGACCCAAAGCCCACCGCACATTTAATCTCCTGGTGAAATAGTTTGCATGTGCACGTGTTTGAGATGCACGATTATTACGCACACATAGCTGAGGGCAAATAGAAACTCGCATGTGTATACAAGTTCTTTGAGCTGCTAATTTCAGTAGACGTAATCTATATAAATGTATACAACATGTATACAGTATATAAACTTACACAATCAAATACTTTTGGGTGGAGGATTTAGTGATAGCTGCTGATTCGAGACTCCAAGCTCGAGTGGATGAAGCACATTTTTGGTCATGCATGCTATGCCTGAGGTGCTTTTGTCACTGCAGTAATCCGAGTCACGTTCATCTCTTCCAAAAAAAGGAATTGTCTGAATCTCCGGGAGTATAAAGTTTCGCTTTTTCTGATATGAGCTTGTTATGGAGAACGTGACACAAAAA
>JAUESI010000035.1:1395564-1416912 GCA_032275145.1 Synergus laeviventris
CATTTTGGAAAATGTGAGGGAGAATTTATTTAACTTTTTTGGGGAGAAAATGATTTTAGAATGTTGAAGTCCAAAGAGATGAAAGATATGTAGAATGTAGATATGTAGTTGATCTAATTCGTAGCAGGATTGAGTAAAAATAATGAAATAAAAGGAGCTATTGGGATGACACTAAACTGTATATTTCAGTGTTGATACTCCCATTTAATTGCACGCAAGAGAGAACAGAATGCGAAAGAAAGATGTAAATTAACTTGAATTTGTATAGGAAGAAGGTTGTACAAAGCATAAGAGGGTGAGGTAGAAGCGAAGGTATGGTATAGGCTGGATATAACAATTTGCTTCGTTACGTGATTCACAGGACAGAATGACCATTCATGGGTATATAGAAATACAGTTATAACCACCGCTGTGAAATTTCGCCAACGATTCAGCCACTGTGTGGACATTTTGTTGAGAGGGATCGTGGGTTGGGGATGAGTGGGTACAGGGGTACAATTGTAGCTTCATTTTCAAGTGGTTGGTCCAGATGTCCGGTTTGGCACAATGAGACTCGAGGTCTATGAGTATTGTTTACTATTGTAGAGCAAGGGTTACATATTGCATGTATATGTAAAACGAGGCAGCAATCTTTCACTCATACGATATGAATGAAGAATTACGACCTCGCATTTCATTGATTCTAAGAATATGATTGTTAGACTTGATAGTTTCTTCTATTACTTTCACATATATTTATTTTATATATATATACATTTTTTTTAAACGTGTGTTATTTCAGAATATCGTCATACTCGATTAGGGTCAGGTTCAACGGATGATCGGTTTTGAAAATCAATAAACACAAGTACGCACGTTCCTAGAGTACATCAAGAGCGAATCTTGTACAAGAGTGTATTTAAAGACATCGCATTAAAGTTTCAAAGGCATCTTCTACCTGAATGCGATGCTCTAGAAGCCCTAGTTACATGACGTTGAGCGATCAGTTCGTCCAAGCATAATGTGAATGAAATTTTAGTTAACATTAGAACACGTGGAAGAACATATTCTTGGAGAAAATTTTTACCTTTTCAAGTTCAAAACTTGACAACAATTCTATCCTTTTTAATATACCTTTCTAAAAATATTCCTTCGTGCAGAGAGATACCATATCCCTTCATCATTCACTATTTCTCTTTACCATATTTCCCTTTGCAATTTCCATTTACCATATTCCTTTAAAATTTCCCTTTATCATATTCCTTTACCATATCCCTTTAGCACTTCCTTTTACAATTTACCTTTACCATGACTGTTTACATTGTAAAAGGTAATCATGGTAAATGGAATTGGTAAAAGGAAATGGTAAAATAAAAATCGATGTACCACTGATTTTCTCAGAAACTGTCACTCATAGAAAAAAAATACGTAGAAGAAAAAATGTGTATTTTTATTAGATCTACAATTTTTGTTTGTAACATTTTAAAAAATTTTGCATAGTAGATGATATAAACAGAAAAACCATGATTTTTATGGTTTTGTCATGGTTTCACCATGAGAATCAACTAGTCGCCAATTTTCACTATAATATTCGTAATCAGCGCATCGAAATACATAGGTATAGGCAGTTTCAAGGAAATCTAAGGTATTATACCCTTTTCGAAAGATAGTTTGAATTTTTTAAAGATACAGATAGACAAGAAAATGTTTGGATGAATGTAGAGATTATGTGGTCGTAGTTTTAGGAAGGAATAAAAATGATTGGAGATGCTGATTGCTGGTAGGCAGGAAATGGCATATTCTTTTACAGTTTCTCTCCTCATCGGCTTGGTAACCCGGCAGCACAATCTAGTCCTGTAGTGATTGGTCGTCATGGAGACACCCTTCTCCTCCTACAGCCTCTCGACCAACCCCGTACTCGGAAAAACGACGTACCTAACCACGCTGAGAGTGGTATGGAATCAATACCCAGTTTAAAATTTTGGATCGATTCGATTTTCGAAAACAGTTCAATAAACTACTGCAAAGAAGTTTGATAATAATTTGGGAATATTAAGATAATTTTTGAAATTTTAAGTTCTCTCAATATTAAGTTGTTTTAAATGCTTGTTATGAAATTTCCTCTATCCTTATTTAAAGACTTTTACCGGAGTTTTTAAAGTAAAAAGGCTCTTCGAAGTTTATTTTAAGGGTGTGGTTTCTAGAAAAAATTCCTTTTCATTCCCAGTGGCAATTATCAACCCACCAATTGAATAATATTGAATCTTCTGAGGCGAGTGCATCGACTTGACTTGAAAATCTGTGGGACACGTAATATATGTAATGTAGAACCCTTTGGAACTTGGGATCGTTAAGTTTATTCACTGGCAGATAGTTAAGGCGAAGGGTAATCTTGAAAGTTCAGGTTCGCAGGCAAGAAGCTACGGATGCACTTTGAAATAGTGTTACATAAATCTTTGAAATCGGAGAAATCGTAATGGTATCTCTCGAACTCTCGAAATCTTGATGTTAATCAAACCCCATTTTTCGTAGGATTTATTAAAATCACTCAAACTATTAACAAAATATTTCTAACGTACGTATAAACTTTTTGACCACCTAAATATTGGTAATTCGTTTTTTTTACAAGTTTAGCGAGGGGTTGATCACTGGAGTTTTTAGTGTACACCATATTTCAAGAGAGATGAAAGTAAATATTTTTTTTCCATATATACGTCCTTGAGTGAGGATATACCCCATTAACTAGAACAACCAATGGATTAATTTGTCATTGTCTGATTAAGGTCTAAAGAGCTAGACAGGTCTCTTCTGTAGACGAACCTCGAGTCACTCGACTATAAGTCGTAGGATTTACGATCCTATTGAGGAATTTTCATCGATGATAAGCGATCTTTAGAAATTTGATTGGTAATTCGCAATTGGTTGACGCAAGAGAGCGAAAATCGAAATGCATTCGATTGCAATTCAAAATAAAAGTTGCCACTTTTATGCATAAAAGATGCAAGAGAAATTTAAAATGAGGAAATGGAGACCACTAAATAACATATGATCCGGTAGAGCTGAAGTTGTTAGGAATCTTTTACATCTTGCAACGTTATGAAATTGAGGTATCGAAATTCAACATTTTAAATATTACTAAGTAAAGAGCCTTCTCAATAAAATTAAAACAGGAATGAAAACTTTATATTCAGTTACAGGAGGATTAAGGGTTAATGGAAATTGCCCTCTAATTCGCCTAGCTTTCAATACTCGTGGAAATCAGATTCACTAATGAAACGATAAATTATTCCAAACTATAGGGGCGATTAAGAACATTCGGTCGATTTTGAGAACCGAATGAGGTATAAATATGAGGTACAAAGCTGACAGTAACCAATATTTCGTTGCGCTTGAGCTTCATGTCTCATTATACTGTCATATTTGCTCAATCCAAAGTCTCCTGAACTAAATCGTCGACCGAAAACCTGCAATTTATACCTCAGATCTAGTAGATACTTGCGTATGTCACATTTTTATCCACATTTTTATCCATATTGACCTCGCTCACTATAACTAAATATGTTCTACAGTGTTTCATAATCTTTATATTTTTTTTATTTCAGAGGGGCTTTCTCCGTTGTTCGACGATGCGTCCAGAAGAGTTCGGGTCTCGAATTTGCGGCGAAAATTATCAATACAAAAAAGCTCTCCTCTAGAGGTAAGTCCTTTTCTTTCATACATTCACTCAGGTTCACTTTGATTCTGCGATTTTGAAAAGCTCTTTCATCCTTAATCCGCTCTTTCTATACTGGAAATTAGATTCCAGTCGTCTGAGAATCATCTTGTTATGAACTTCCCTTTAAGAAAGGCGAAACTTGTTGGAAATTTCTGATTAAATTTGATATCATCGTGCAAATGCTCTAAATTATACTAGACACTGATCTCCTGTTGTTTAAGTAAATCGAGGTCATTTCGGGTCGATAACATTTACTCTGGTATCGATATTGTGAAAATTATTATTCATGCCGGTCATTTAAACACAGATTCGCGTAATACTTGAATTTCTCATGATCGCTGGCATCTATAACCAAGAAACCACGCCGTTGTCACTTTGCCAAAATTCCGTTTGCCGACACTTGCCAGTGCCGTACAATCGTTGGCCTGAAAAATATGATTCTCTGTCTTTGAAAATCTGACTAAATAGACATATTTCGCGAATTTATTTTCCATACTCGAATCTAATTATCAGAAAATCATTCGACTGTCACATATTTTTTTATTTTTCTTATATATAATAGAAACTGCATGGTTTGTATTTGGAGGACATAAAAAAGTAAGGAAAGATATGAAGAGAAAATAATTTATGAATTATAAAAGATAAAAGAAAAGCTTTTAAGTTTATATCTATAAATATATCTATAAAAAAATATATCGATAAATACATCAATATATATATAGTATATACCATATATATAGGAGCAGGATGTGTAGAGATTTTCTTACGTTAACGACTGATTCCTTCACAACCAACTGTTGCCAAAGATGTGTGAGGATATTGGTAGCTAGTCCTCTTTAGCTTTTATTCATCGCTTCATTTTCTGTCTTATCTGTTCTGGGAACGCTTTTCATTTATAAAAGCATAAAACGAGCTCCCATTCTCAATTTAACTTTATACTTTATCTCTCAACTCTACCTCACATATCAAGCCAATCGGAGGTTGTAAAACAAAATAGTGGAAAAATTCTACAAAATAGTTTTCTAGATCAGATATAATGCCAATTTATTACAGTTGTCGATCTTCTTTTTAAAATTGTCTTTTCTCCAGGAACGAGTCACTTTTGAAAGCATCTGTTTTTACAAAAATTCATTGAATTAGATGTTTTTTTTTTATCAAAGACATTGTTTTCTTTTTAACTATTTCTTTCGTTTATTGTATATGGAAGATCGAAGAGGAGACCGAAAATGATATCTAAGACGCGAAGCCAAACGAGCGTTATAATGGAATCAATTAAAACGTTGCGCGGGCAAACTTATCCGATAAACGGCATTGTGTTACGATCAATCGAATTAGTGGCTATACATAGGTGAAATAACCCCTATATCGCTAGTAAGCACACTTGATACTTTACGACTCTTGCAAGCATCGATTAAACACGCACTTCGTCTCGATTTTCTTATAATTGAGTTTTCAAGTGCTTCAAGTGTTATCAATTTTCTAAAATCCACTTTTTTTTTATGGGACAATGAAAATCCATGAAAATGTTGTTTTAAGTGAAAGGGGAATATTATAGTCAGACGTTGGATAACTGCTCAGTGCAAATTGATATAATGTACTAAAAATATCAATAGGCCATGCATAGTTTTACCCAGTCTTGCCCGTGCAGAAATTTTGATGGGATCCTAATGGGGTCCTGGCCAGGTTTTCCTTGTTCTAATGTAGTCCTGATATGGAAAGCTGGAAAGGGTCTTAGAAAAGGCGCGTCACACTCTTACTGGGAAATACCCTACGTAGGGAAAACTGGTTTATATTTCATCAAGATTAAAAAACTATTCTGGATTCATTATGTGCAATATTTGATTGGTTAACTAGTTTTAAGTAGTTTTAAGGAATTTTTTAACTTCAAAATAAATCAAAATTATTTCAGGATTTTCAATTATTTAAAAATATTTGTAAATGTTGTAACGGATTTTTAGTAATAATAAAAAATTTTCCGAAAATTTAAAAAAACTATCATAAAATGTCTGAATTTTCAAGAAGTTTCAGAGTTATCAGAGAATGTGAAAGGATTTCAAGAGATTTCAGGTGATTTTAAGAAATTTTAAAAAAGTTTCAAGTTTTTAATGTACTTTGAAAACGGGTATCTAAAATTCTTATCCTACTGAAGACAGCATTGAATTCTAATTGATTTTTTGGGGATTTTTTTGCTGGAACATAAGCAATAGAAGGAATTTAAGTGTCGTCAATAAGCTATCATTTAGCGTTTCGAGTTTCACCCCTCGACCTAGTCTCACTTTCAAACTCAAAGACCGCAGCGGGGTCAATGGGTCAAAAGAAAAACCAAATGCTTGCATGAGTGGAGAAAAGCACTGTGTGTCGACGGTCAATCGTCTCAGCTAGCAACGAGGGAATTTAGAGTCGCAGGTCACGTGCGCTAAATTTGTAGGTAGCGAACGACAAACGATATATAGTAAAGCGAAATAAGGGTAAATCGAGGAAGGTGTCCTAATGGTACTTGCGTGTCAATTAGTCTTCTTCTTGAAATTCCTACCTTCGCTTTGTAGCAAATTTATGAGTTCCTATTATAGTTGTAAAGAAACCAGCAAGTTTCCTTAGTGAAGTATAGATAGCAAAATTGCATCAAATACAAACATTGTTCAATATAAACATTTGAGTGGCCACAAGTGAAGGGTATTGGTGTGAGTAAAAAACAGAGAGGAAAATTCATTGCCTCTGTGGAGAAGTTCGAAAATCATGAAACTGATTTGATGATGGTACAAGACTTTTTTCCTTTATTTGACTGAAGCCTTGCACTTGAATGACGGAAGGATGAAATTAATAAAGGAAAACGAAGAAGCCAAGTCTTTAACCGACGTTTTGCGACCTTGTGCTAGTGACCTATTGACCCAGAAGCCAGAGACAGAATCCACTTTAACTTCCATTTCCAAGCAGGAAACAACTCCGATACAAACTTGTTGTTTCGGAAAATTGTATTTTACGGCTTTGGCTTTTCATTAATGAACACACATTGCGTTTCTGGTTAGATGGTTATATTCCCAGGATTACCTACAGAGAAAAAATATTTGGTTTTGACATAGTAATAACAACATTTGATTATTAAAAAGTTCTGAACTAAAATTCGTTCATTTGAACGAATTTGTGTATTGATTGTGTTTTAAACTAGAAAAAGTTTTAAAATATTGAAAATTTGCATTGAAAATAATTCTATACGAAAGAAACTTGTGATGTCTACTGCTAACTGGCGTGGAAATTTTTAGCTGGCCCCTGAGAGGCTCTACATAGTTTGCTCCCTTACTATTTTGGCCTCACGATAAAAAAACGACGAAAGGCCCGAAGACCCTACAGAATATGCCCTTTCTGCTACCTTGATAGAGCATTTTTTAAATGATGGAGGCAAAGTAGGTAAAATAAAAGACTAAATTTTTGAAAAAAAAAACAACAAAAGATTCAGCCATTGTAGGTCTCAGCAAGACCCTAAGTGGAAATACTATAGAGGCGCACAGTGAAAGAAATGTTCAAAAATTGCAGGTTTGTAATTTAATTTCAGAGTTTTGAGAGGATGTTTGCATATTTGGTTTTCGATTATTAGAATCGGAAATTCTTTAGTATTTACATTATATTATAATAATATTATAATACTTGGCTCGTCGCATGGAGCCTTGGTTTATTGTTAGAAAAATTCAGTTTTGTTTATATTTTGGAAAGTCTGGCATTGGTGTTATAAGCAAGTATTATTTATTCTAAATTATTCGAGCCTCTTATTTTCGGACTGAAATAATCTCGCCCGACGGTATTATATATATATTTGAATCATATATTAATATTATAATTTATAATATTTTCATAATTATCAATATTATAATATAATTTATATAATTGAATTCCTCGATATATTTAATTTATCTATTGTTTACTTATAATAAACCAAGGCTCCATGCAAAGAGCCAATGATAGGAGTTATTTAAATTTAAATTAAATTAAACCCAAAATATACTATCTTTCATTTTAAAAAAACGTCTGCCAAAAGTCCACTATTCCTATATTTTAAAAAAAATAGAGACTGTGATCCCTGCAATTATAATAATAGTAAATACTACAGAATTTCGAATTTTAATATTTGAAAACCAAATGGGCAAACATCTTCTCAAAATTCTGAAATTAAATTACAAACAATGCACATTTATTTGAATTTCCAATCACACAAGTTGGCTTCTTTTCCAGCCAGTAGTCCAGTACACATAATCAATTAAATTAAGAACATGTGCACGAACTGCTATTTATGGATATACAATTGCAGGATAGCTTGTGCGTGTCAGAGAAAGTTCGTGCTACTAAAGCTTAATACATTTTGTGAACTATCAGTAAAGTTGAGTGCAACGACTGTTCCACTTCTATTAGCTCAATTGTTTTCTGCATTTCTAAGCTCTTTTCGTATTTAAGTATGTAATTCAGATCACTTTTTCTATAGTTTACTATTATGTAGGCAATAGGAGGCATTATATAACATTTTCTGATAGAAAAAGTAGAATTTCTGTAAACTGAAATAGGGCATGGAAACCTAACGTGAATCAAGCTTTCAAATGTCGATCAATGATCATTTTTACTTTGATTGACTCAACTTGGACTCAACTAGAGGACTTCTTGGAAATAAGGTATATTGTTGAAAACAATCCGGTTTGCATAACTTAGTTATAAGGAAAGGCTGGGGATGAGGGGGAGGGGAACGTGAAATACTGAAATAGGAATATATAGTAGAAGCGTCGAGGTTTCAACTTTGCACAACTGAATGGCACTGGCAGGGTTTGAAGGGGGTAGTTGGAGGGAAATGAAAGGGAAGTGGAGAATTTGCTGCACTACTAACAAGCTACCCTTGTTTGCGCTAAACTTGTTATCAAGCTAGGGTGTCAGAAACAGAAAAACATTCGTTTACTCAGTTCATAGAAAATGTTGAACTTTTAGGGAATGAGAGTAAGGCACGAATGGTCGAAAACACAAGTCTTCATTTTTTTACACGAAATACGAAATTATTAAGACAAGATTAAAGTTAAACAAAAATTAAAAGCTTAAATAAAAATTTCAATAAAAGTTTTTAATAATAAGGGTAATAAATAAATCATACATAAGTATAATACATAGCCTTAGTGAAACCGGAAGTCAAAGCTATTCTAAAGTGTACCCAAATTCGTAATACCCTTACAAATTTCAGCTTCCTCATTTCTAAAGTAAATTTCCGTTAATTAAAGTTTCATATCCAAAACCAAACATTTACTCAAGAACTCACTCTTTCTTTCAAGCTTCACTACAACTTTTTTTTCTTTTATGGTAAACTTTTCTCTCACACGTGACTGTAAGTTGTTTTTACAAAGTGGCCATTTTCCAAGAGGGTAGTTTGAGTCAAGATTTGCATAAGACGACGAGTTAGGACTGGCAATTATGCCAGTTGGGTCATATCCTCACAATGACATTTTTAAAAATACAATATAAATACATAAAAGAGTAATAGAATACTTTTACACTTTTACTCTCGGCCTTGCTCATTTTCTCTAAAAAAAACTAAGAAGGTCGAATTTTTTTAGTCGGTTTTTACTCGATTATGTTTGATTGTGAGCTAGCTATTTTATGGGGAAGTTTGTATTGGTGAGTTGCACTTTACTTTATAGAAGTTTAATTTACAGAATATTGTTTTTATTTTTCCACAATTTTCTCGAGTAAAAAAAGAGTCTTAATGTAAGGGTTTGTTACGAAAAAGAAAAGAAAGTAAAGGCAAAAGCAGAAAGGAAATAGCGTAAGAGCGAATTCTCGTTCCGCAACGCACGATAAGTTTTGAGAATTATGATCCCGGAACGGAGTGGAACGCCATCTTGAAACTGTCATTCTGCAAAGAAATAAAACACCCGCAGGATTTCCACCTCCGATGCTCAATGTATAAATGGAGAAAATTGCAAACTTTTCGACCAACTTATCTATTCCCTTGATGAAATATCAGCGTGAAGCTTTGTTTTTAATGAGAAAACTTGAGAAAATTGTGCTGCTCACGACAATGATTAAAAATTTTAGTCATTAAGTTCCTCTTAATAAATTTCATTAATGAATAAGAGTAAACGTGTCATCAGCATTGAGACTGGATTCATGTGTCGAGAGTATTGTAAATCTTTTCAATTTTGGCAGAAGATAAAATTTCCAAAGCAAAATCTAGAGTGTGATGTCTCAACCTTGTGTTTGAACATATAAAGAAGCTTCTGGAATCTGAAATAGGGGTGTCTTGACTCTTCAGTACGTGACTGCGAATATTTAACCACTTAAACTTGAAAATTAGACGTGGCACTTCAATTTAAGGGGTTAGTCTCAAGTGAGTATAAACCTTAACATTTTCCAAGGAAATTTCGATATGAAAATAAAAAATTTTACTATAGAAAAAAGGGATTTGCGTTTATCTTAGCTAAAGGAAAATGTTAAAGGAAAATCATAGTTTCGAAAGTATATACACCCGAAAAAATTACATATATAGTTGAAACACTTATATTAAAAGGGAAAGTTTGCTTATTTTATTTTTAAAGATACATTTATTTTTATCATTCTTTTCTGTTCTATCGTGTAGTATAGTGCACCCTTGCAGTGGCAATTCTGGCTCGTTATTTCCGGCATTTAAGAGTGTAGGTGAATAAGCTTGACAAAGAGAGAGTTGTAGGGTTTTCAAGTCATAGGAATAGGTTTAATGGTTTGGAAAAGGAGAGCACTCCTGTGTAATTTTACCAAGAGCAAAAGTACAGACGACTACATATCTTTCTACTCCATTCTGTAATTTCCTCACTTGGATCTTAAATAACTGTTTAGACATCCCTAGGAATTCTAGAGTCGTTATTCAACTTTTAAACAGTTGTAATTTTCGAGTCATATTTAACAATATATTTGAGAGTAAGAATAACGATAATATATACAATTATACATATAATATATAAATATATAAATGGGCCTTTTGAAGTTCTATACTCCGTATGTTATCAATAAAAATATTTTCTAAGCTTCTCGCCTCACGACGCAAAGTATAAGAGATATTTCTATGTGTCAGTTGAAACTCTGTACGACTCGGCTAAGAATAGATATATAAACTTCGTTCACAACGCGAAGAGTCTAAGAAAAATATGTGGACATTAATTCGAGTTGCGTACCATTTCACGCCACGGTATTAGCTCTAGTTATGGCTGCAGTACATTTCTCTGCAGTCTAGAGTTTCTCCTTTTCACCCCACCTGATATTTATTGCAGATGTGTAATGTACACAGCATCAGCATTAAATTTTATCATAGATTGTGAAATTTATATGTACATTCCTTTAAAATAAAGATTTGATCCTATTCATAAAAGTAAATTTCATCTTAAATTCTATTTCAGAAACATTAAATTTCAATTTTAACTTTAATCCGCCTTTGTCGCGTACATAAAGGAATACAATACTTTGTATTCCTGACAATGAAGAGTCACTCTCAATTGTATGTGAACTGAAGGCACGTTTACGTAATTTGAGAAAAAATTCTTTTCTCTGGCTGAAAAATCGATTCATCCCATTTTTATTACGTGACTCGAATTTGTAATTACAGAAAGAATAGAACGGAACATTTATTGCGGATAACTTTCAAGTGGGTAAAGTTTAGTTTTTCCGCATCGAAAAAAACAAAGGTTCAAGCTGACATGTTACCTGTACTGAAATTTTGAAAAAATCTTCAAAAGTACATTATCGGTGACAAATAAATGTATAATCTTGGGTGGTTCTAAAAATATGACTTAATCCACTCCACTGCGTATATCACATGAAAATTAGAGTTCACATAATACCACAGTGTGTGCATCCGAACCTGGAATAGTTATTACAGTTCCCCTACGGTATGCAAAGTATGCGAGAGACGGTTGCATTTTAAATGTGTTATTAGAAGTATGAATGAATGGCCAGATGTATAGCATGGTGTGAAACTTACATGTGTATATTTTGTATGCAGGTCATGCATAGAAAGTTATTTTCTCGTTAATTTTTGAACAAGTCATTTGGTATTCTCGAGTGCGTGGAAAAATATGTGACATCAAATAATAATAATAATAATAATAATAATTTGATTTTTATTTGAATATTTTTTCCTAGGGTCATGAACCGTCATCAGTCTACTGCCGCGTTGAAAAATATATATCACACAAATATGTTAATAAGTACATTTTTCTGTTTTGCTTCCGTGACCAGAGTTTGTATATCAAATGAGTGGCAGCAGTTAATCTGATATAACTTTTAAAAATTCTCATTTAATAATCGGAGAATGTACATCGTACAAAAGATATAAAAAGTACTAGAGGCTTAAAATTACCTTTTTTTCCGTTAGTCACGCTGTAGAATAATTGCACAGGCAGAAGAAAAAAAAAATGTCCTGCTTTGTGGGTATTATTATACTAGAAATGAGGGAGTAACGACTGTTTCGAGTTCGTTCTTTGTTACAGCTTAAAGTCATGCGAGATCAAAGGAGATTAAACATTTCCGATCATTTGTACTTTTAAACGCGCGTTTATTAATCTGCAAATAAATCGTAAAATTGAGAGAATGGAGACAAATTAACGAGTTAGAAATTTTGGTACACTAATGTTTATTCGAAATTTGTATTTTTTTCAGCAAGGATTCTTAATTTTTATGATAATTTCCTGATTAGAAAATAATAAAAATGTAATAAAACGTTTGTTAAGTTAGCTTTCACTGAATCAATCGATCTCCGGATTCTTTTTTCATTTTTTTTGTAGTTAAAACTCTGGGGAATTTAATTGAAGTCGTTGAAGGTATAGATATGACCGGTCACGTAATGGTAAATTGATTCCTGATTCCGCAAAGTTAGTCATAAGCGAGAAAACTTCCCGAAGTTTTTTTTTTTGCTTCTTGCATCTGTTCAAGCAGTATGCTTTTATTCTCAAGTTTGTGTTTTCAATACTCAATTTTTTATCATTTTTCATTTATGCTTGTCCGATTTCCTTCGTAATAGGGTTGTTTACCTAAAGTTTTCAAGAGATTGTCTCCCAGAAGGAAACTTACAGAAAGCATGAAAATAATGCGAGATCATTTGCGTAATGTCATCCACTTGAAAACGGTTTAAGCTTTTCCGAGGCAAATACCCATGTACCTACTAACTTCTTTTGGTTTCTGTTTTTTAAAAGTTTGACATAAAATGTGTTACCTGGTTCATACATATTAATGGTAATCTTTAAACAGGTCTTTATCTTTTCAAGAACCTTTAAAGCTTTTAAGGTGAGAAGCTACGTAAATTATGATGGATAGCAGACATAGGAACGTAAGCCTTTACGATGACAGGAAGCGTTATTCATTCTAACCGCCGTTGTATATATACAACTCTACACTCGTTGATGCATGTACTTGCATGGAGGAAATTTGTATACAATATACATGTAACTAACATCAGTGTAAATAGAGTACAAGTCCCTAGAGCACTTATGTAAATAAAATATATAACATTCGTCTCTATTTGAGAAAAGCCTTAGGATGGAGACATCCAAACTGATCTCTATTCAATGTTACGAGTTCGTAAATACTTGTGTTTTGCATCATACTCGTTAATATTGGAAACAAAATCTTCTTTAAATTTGATTCTCTGGATATCAGATATCAGACTTGGATTCATCTTCATCTTCAAGATTATTTATTTACACTTATCCAAAAATATGATTCTCTCACCTTTTTCAATATTGTGCGAAAATTCCACAAGTATGAAAAAACTTCTTTCACTGATGTTTCCTTGTGCAACTGAGACCGTTTCTCCTTTTCATACATGCAAAATTACCATTGCATTGAACATTTTTATGCTCAACAACTTCGTCTAGTTTATTTCAAGGGATTAAAATAGCGTTAGGAATCCTTCTAGGATGAAGTCAAACGGGGAAAAGAAGATGAGAAACCCATAAAACTCTTTATTGAAGCCATATACATTTTTAAGAGATTCTGCATGAGATCTAGTGGAAAAATTGTGAACTATTCGCAGAAATCAGTTGCCTGATTTGTAGAGAACAGTTGGCGTAACAAAAAAGAAAAGGATAATTCAAAGCGATACAACATATTGAAAAAGATTTCTTTTAATAAATTAACTTCTGATTAAACAATTATGTATCTTTGTTGCAGATTTTCAAAAGCTCGAGAGGGAAGCACGGATATGTAGGAAACTTCAACATCAAAATATTGGTAAGTGACTTTCTTTTTCAATCATTATTATGATTCGTTAGTTTCAAAACGATTCACTTTTCAAGCCCGTCAGAGGAGTTTTTTTATTTCCTCAATAATCGATATTACATTTTCAACTAAAAATGCAATGGCCCTGATTGAACATTCGATAGAGAAGCAAATTGAAATTAATCGCTGTGGGTTGAATCGTATCAATTATTGGTATTGCAATGCCAAATCTGCCAAACCACATTGTTGGCAATAATTTAGAATAGTTAATGAAGCTCATCCATTTAATTAGAAACTCAGACATTTACAATTTAAAGACCTCTCATTGTAACAACAAAATTTTGTTTTTGCTCCTGTTTAACATTTTTTTTACCCTTGGTAATGTGTTAATTTTCATCAAGGCTCGCATTTCATTTTTTTTTTCATTCTTCATTAAATGTTGCTCCTCTCTGCTTTTAGAATTTAACACGAAGGTCATAAATGACTGTACGGGAAACAAAATGTCATTATTTCAAGTTAAGAGGCTAGACCATGCAGATTTGAAAGAACGAAATGAGCGAAACGAGCTTCTCGTGTTTACTCGTAACAAACGTCGACCAACTTTTTGTTTAACTAAATACAGTCCAAAAGTTACAATATTTATAACCTTGTTGAAGGATTCCAATTTGTGTTAAGATTCTATAATCAATAACTTAAAATAATTTATTTTGATTTAGTTTTTTGTTTCTTCTACCCAACATTTGTTTCCATCTTTTTCACTATTGGAAGTGACGTGTTTTCCCACGAGAAAACGAAATTTCCGGAATTTACTGCAAAAGTGCGATTTCGCGCCTGAGTAAAAGGGAAAAAGGACCCCTTTGAAGGGTGGAAATGTTGCATTATGTACATGTTAGAGTCTCAGGAAACTGTGGCAAAGTTGGGAAGTATAAGTAAAAATAATCACATAAAGTTTAGATGTTGAGTTCAGTAAAATATAAGCAGTACAATATATAAAGAATCTAGTCAACCATTCGAAATTTAAGGTTTGTAAACGGAAATTTAAAGGAAAAAAACTGCCTACAGCACTGCAGTGCGACGCTCACTGATGAGAAAGGGTTTGAAAGCAGCGAAAAAAAAGTAGAGTTACTTTCCGTTGGTAATTGCACCGTCTTTCTTCCTCTGTCAGTGCGGTTCGTATCCATACGCTTTAATTTCCTCAGAGGGAAATTTCACAGCTCTAATGAGAACCACTGATATTTCTCTAGAGAATGTAAAAGGAATATTTAGGAATTTTCTGACTTTCATTTCAACTTTTATCGAATCTTTATGGTAAATTAAATAAAACCTACTGAGCATTATAATTAAAAGATTAAGTCTGAAAGATTATATTAAATTTCCAATATTAAAAATCTAACAAGGAAGGTACCTGAGGTTTCCCTCGCCAATTTTCACAATACTGCAATATGTTCTAGTACATTAAAAAATAAGAAACATGTGTTTTTTTATCGGCGGAAAAACACTTTTAGTGGGCAAAATCAACCTCTAAATTTCACTCCCAAAATTACAGCAAAAATTTTTAGAACAAATAATACTATCAAACCTGTACCACTTTTTTCAAAACGGTAGCAAACCCTATTTTTTAAAAGGAAAATTTAATTTGTACTATTCGTGACAAAATTAATAAAATTTTACTCCATTATTTATAAAAAGAGATTTTCTAAGAACTTTATATACTTTATTTAACTTTTATCCAGCTAAGCAAAGAAAAAAGTATCTAGGGGTAGTTTTTCTACCTTTTTCATATAAAAATAATTTTTTTAAGTCTAAGGGATGAAAATAATATTTTTTCTGATTTTCACTTGTAAAATCCTCAGTGAGAGTTAGTAGCGCGTACGTGGTGGGAAATCTATCATACTTATGTATCTACTGTACTCGGTGGAAATGGATTTTCCATTGATACCGTAATCGGTGAACCTTCATAAAAGTGAAGTGGGATAGGTCCTTGAGACTCGCAGAGTAAGCTACGACAAATCGCTCGGAATCGTGACCAAAAGAGATTCCATGTGAAACGTTGAACAAAAGCTTTACGTCTCAAGGTGAGTCTTTTAAAGTCCACCCCGACTTTCACCATAATTTCTGATTGCCCTTTTGTTAAAAATCTTATTCCATAGATTTTGGGAATTCAGAGAAGTCCGGCTTCGCAAACATGAAAAATGGTTGAAATCATACACTTCTTATGAAAAGTATCGTATGTGCCATGGAGGAGAGGGCCGTTTTTGACATCGTCGAAAAAAAGGCTCTCTTCTCCCCCTTGATGGATAATATATTATAAAACTAGTTAAAAACATAAGTTGATAGTTAAAAGTAAATTTTGCCATATATGGGAAAGTAGATGATAAAATAGATGAAGTACTGATTTAATTTGAAAAGTTCATAGGCAAAAGGCTTACCTGTCTGGACGTCAGGTAATGGATAGAAACGGTTCAGTAATCAGTGGTTAATGACCGTGTCTTTGTAGTAATTAGTTACGCAGTTCTGCCCTTTGCTGCACCAACGCACACAAGTCTGCAAACAACAATATATAGCACACACATCTGTAGTGATATTTATACACGTCTGCTCCAGACATTTAGTCTTTTCCTTTTCTCATAAATTTCAACTAATATTCTTACGTAACGTGACCTTTCCATATTAAATAATTATAAAGAACGTAATTATAATATTTTAGAGGGAATATTATTCTCTTGATAATGAATTAATATTTCTTTTGAATTTAATTTAACTTTTAATTGAATATTTAATTGGATATAATTTACAATTCAAAGTTTTGTAATTTTATTATTCATCAACTTTTGGACTTTGTTTCTACAAAATTTTGAAAAATCTTTTTTTATTTAATCCTTTGTATTCTACTATGCCCTACTTTTTTCTGTTTTCCAACTATTTTGTCCTACTTTGTGTTCTTTTTTCAAACTTTTCTGTCATACTTTGTCCTCATTTTTAAAAGATTTTTGTTCTACTTTTCGAAAATCAATTATGGTCACCCAACTTTGGGGAGGACCACCTAATAATTACTCTTCCCTTTCATTTCTCTTTCCCTTACCCTTGCACTTTCATTGTAAAGTAAACTTCAATTACCTTATCTGAAAATTTCAAATTTGGGCTTTTTTTGGGACAAGCCGCCGTGCCTCCTCCGCATCCCTGTATATTTACCCCTTAATCATTCTATTTTTAGTATTCTAGAAATTTTTCGAATAGCAACCTTACAAATATAATCTTCTGCCAGTAATCAAAGATTTCATGGGATTTTACAAATCTTCTTTTGAAATCTGAAAATTTCATTTAAACGGATTTATGCGGCTCTGAGAGACTTTGAGATTTACTGTGACTAGAATTTTACTGTTCAGTTTAATTAAATTTAATTATTAGTATTTGCAATTATTGAAAAAAATTTTTATTAAAGCCCTTATGACCCAAATATCGGCAATAATAACGCCCCCTAAGGGGTAGTAGATACTGATAGGATTAATTACTTGAAGTAGTCTGAAACTTGACTTGTTGATGTTGGAGAATTTATGAAGTCACTTAAACATGGAGAACAGCTTGTGAGAACAGGTGCCGTTTTAGGGTCAGACGATTAAAGAGCTATATAACAGACTTATAGAAGACTCATATATTGGGCATAAGTGGATATAATAAAGTTTACGACACCTTGTTTACGAATAACCATGTAGTTGCTAGACATTTTTAAAGCTTTAATATCATAAAGGAGTCATTAAAGAGAAATTTACAGATAGTGTAAATTGAGTATGAAATTATCGTTTTTAAAAAGAATTTGAGAATCAATTTGAAGATATTTCTTGCCTATATGAAAACCTATTAAATCAATACGGAAAAATATGTATTAACCATAACCAGGGTGATATTTATATATTCATATTTATTCCTGTGTATTGAAGGTATAAATTTCCTTCCCAATTTATCTAAAAATATAATCCCTTCTTGAAAAAGCAGAAAATGTTAGTTCTTCCCTGAATAACCTAATTAGTACAAGCTTTTCCAAGTTCTAGTTTCATTCCATCAACGAAGATCTCTAAGACATTAGAGACTGTGGGGGAGGTAAATCAGTAGTCGTAAAATGTGATAATTAAGCTAGTTTGAAGCGTACCTAATGCGAGACTTTATGTCAAAGAAACTTTAAAGATTTCTGAACAACACTCGTTAAAACTTGAATCAGTGAAATTCTACTGATTATCAGTAACTCTGAGTGATATTTCACTGATTCAAGTTTGGAGAATAGGTTTCTGCTCAACTGTTATTTTCATAAAAGAGAACATTAATTGCTTTGTCGAACGAGCTTTGACCTTTCACCTTTGACTGTTTGTGATAATTGGTTGAACGATCAAAGTTTCAATTTCATGCACGTCTCAATACGTCGTCGTTTACTACAATCGAGACGACCGTCAAATGGAAATTCTGCAATAGAATTGCATTGTTCGAAATGTAATAGACGATCCCAGTATATATCCAGAATCTCAGAAATTCCAATTTAAAGCCAGACCAGATTTTGTTCGTGTTGAGGAAATACTTTAAAGGTTGGGCAATAATTGAATACTGCGAAATCGAGTTCACTGCTAATAAAAAGGGAGCTTAGAATGTGGATTTTTTAGTTTGCACTCACTCAGAATCTGAAAATTTAAAAAGGTTCATCCCTCTATAAAAAGATTCGAATACTTTAGCTTGAAAAGAAATAAATTCTGCTATCACTATCATTTTCTTAAGTGAAAGATTCGGCAAAAGTTTGTCCTTGACCAGCTGAGATTTCTTGGCAGATTTCAAGCTTGAACACTTGCCAATTGATCCTCCTATCCTCGATTTGCTCCAAGCAAAGAATAAGGCGCAAGAAAATAAATTATAAGTGGTGTCCTTGTCGGGGGTCAACTTTTTTATTGTTACGGTTTTCAAACACTCAAGGACAAATTAATTATTTAAACTTTTCTTTGCTTAGTTGGGTAATTCTTTTCTTCTCTTGTGATCGTTAAAGCTGATTAATTCAATTAAGAATTATTGACCTGGTAATTTGAATAATTCATTAATTAATTACAGCTAGTTTCTTTCTACTGATTATACACACTAATGATTGAATCATTAAAGCTAGTACTAGATATTCGACTACATAAATAATTCCGGGGTGACTACTTGACCGGGAATTTAATTTAATAGCTAGGAGTTTACTTCTGATCGCAGTAATAATTCAAGTTTCCATTTCTTTTGTAATTATATATTTACATTGATTTGAATATAAATATTTTAAAAATTCCTAAAATCCAAAATTTGAATTTATTTACTAGCAGAAACCGACCTGACGCGACGTTGTTCGGAATTTTATGAGATTTCATAGAATTTAAGGAAATTTTAAAGAGACTTTAAAGAATTTCAATTTTATTTTAACGAATTTGAAGAGATTCCAAGATATTTAAAGAGATTTTGAAATAAAGATGATTAAACATTTAAAAGAATTTCAAGTTATCTTAAGGTAAATTTCTGCTAGTACATAAATAAAAATAAAATTGTTTTGAAAACATTTTTTGATATTCTTAATCCAAGAAAAGTAAACAAAACAAAATAAAATAAAAAATGTTCGTTAGACTAGACGTCAGCATCTTCAACCAATTATCATATGAGAGAAAGTATTTTCATTTTATCCATTCTAAAAAAAAAATATTTTTCAATTTCGTGCTCTATTGTATTCCAGGATGTTTAAAAGTCATAAATTGAAATACTTTGCGTTTTGCGGTAAATACAAATATCTTACTTTTAATTGACCGGGAAAATTCAAAAACTTGACCTGGAATTTGAAATTTTCCATCGAATCGTCATTTTTGAGGAATTGAAATCATTTGATTCAAAGGTATCCTGATTAAAGTAAAGGTTCTACGTACCATATATTGTATAATCTGTAGGTATAATGGTCAGGATTTGGAATTTGAATTGTTTTGGATCTCTGAATTACTTGGCTTTAGGAGATCGTCATTGTCCAGGACGTTAGATAAATGTCAAATCCAAGAGACAATGTAGCTGAAAGCGGGATTCTCGAGAGCCTGTCCATTTGATCTTCTTGAAATAGGTAAAGACAAAGGCTGAAATTCAAATCGATACTTGCTATCCAGTATCCAGCAGTATTCCTCCATTCTTCTTGAATTTGCTTTGTTCTTCCTTACCTCCACATGCCTTAACGTTGATCTTATTCAATGCAAAAATAGAAGGAAAACCATTACGTTGATCTTGAACCTTTTCTGTTTTCTAAAAGAAAAAAAAGTATTGCTTTTTCTCTCCTCGCCTTTCTAGAACTATCTTTCTTAGTCAAAACTCAAAAACTGTTGATTAAGCTTCTAAAAAGAATTTTAAATTAGCTCACCTTAATTCTTTATTGTGATAACATTAGGTACTAGTTCAGAATCAAACACCAGATAGTTTTGTGAATCGTTATTTCAGCTTGAAAGATGGATCGCAACCACATAATTCGCTCAACTAAGACGTTAATGCATCATAGAAACACGTGTTTTCCCCGACGTATAGACATGTTGGAAGGATAAGAACGTCTAAAACGTCCAACTTTAGATCCATCAATGCCATATACACAGTTTCATTCATATATCACTTTCAATGTGGGAAAATACCAACCCTTAAAATGAGGTTGAAGTTTGCATCGTTTAGGATAAACGAAAATGAAAAAAAAAATTCTTCATGAGGTACAAATTTTATTAGTGATAACAACTATTCTCAATGCTAAAATATACCCCAAAAGCGTACAAGCCCCTACCTCATTAGGAACGCACTACACATCATCCCTTAGAACTAAAAAATTCGGCAAAAGTACTCTAATTCATGGGGTCAAAATTTTATTGCTCATAACAAGTCTTCTCAACGCTTAAAGGCACCCCAAAAACGTACAACCCTCCACCTCATTAGGAACGCACTATACATCATCCCTTAGAACTAAAAAATTCGGCAAAAATCCTCAAACTCCAATAAAATTTTGACCCTATAGGAATTAGGGGATTTTTGTCGAATTTTTTTGTTCTAAGGAATGATGTGGGGTGCGTTCCTAATGAGGGGGAGGGTTGTATACTTTTGGAGTGACTTTTAGTGTACTTTTGAAAGTACGACAATACGAGTTATTTAAAAGAAAAGTGTAAATAATAGTTTGATTCAATACGCGAATCCTGGATTACTTTTACCGACATTTATCGACATCTTCAACAATCAAAGGTTCATACCCGTGCTAAAATTTAAACTTCCAGGTCGCTGGAGTTTTCCGTAAATGTCAATAACAGAAAATTCGAGCCCCAGTAGAAAAAAAGTTGATTTTGTGGGTAGAAGGCTTTCCTATAAGTAATTTGAGAAATGCTTTGAAATACTCAGCCACTTCTAGATTGAATTGAGAATTTTTGGGTCCATTCTTT
>JAUESI010000035.1:1417012-1430146 GCA_032275145.1 Synergus laeviventris
AAAAAATTATCAAATTTATAGGTAAAGTGGAATCTGGAATTCATCGATTCAGTCCGAAAAAAAGGCGAAACTTAGCTTGTTTTGCAAATACAGTCAATTTTTATACTTTTTACAATCTCTATGTAGTTATTTTGTATAGAGAGCAACCGAGTAAATAAAACGATTTTCACATACATAGTGCACAAATACATGAGCTACTACATTATACATAAAAATCGTCGGGTTACCAAATTTACTTATTTTTTACCATGAACGCAGTGTGGTAATACGAAGATTTTTATGATATATGGTAGCTTATGTATTCGTGCACAATACATGTGAAAATCGTCTTCTTGCTCGATTGCGCTCTATACGAAATAACTGCATAAAGATTGTAGAAGCTACAAAAAATTGCTTATTTTTGCAAAGCAAGCTAACTTTAGCCTTTTTTTGTAAGGGTTCTGTGGTACAAATTTAGAACGAACTACATCTACTACTGAAAACGATAAGCTCCGTGTTTGTCTGTTATTTTCGGTATCATAGCTTTTACTATAAAAATAATTCTTAGCTATTCTTACTAATTCAGTTATGATTAGTTGAATTTGCACATCAGTGCAAATTGATTATGAAATCATAATTGATTAATTCATAATCGATCGAATTTTTGATTAACCTGATAAAAAAATGAAGATCTTCAATCACTACTTGAATGTTTACATCTTTTCTTACTGTGCTACTTCAAGCATACTAAAAATCTAAAATAGGTCCTTTTTGTATGTTAGGCAAGCGATGAGAAAAGCGAAACGAGCGGAACTTTCAATTGCAAAACATGAAGACGAACAAGAAAGTCAAGTAGATGTACGTCCACAGGAAAATGGAGATGTTCTTCTTTGTGAAGCACAAAAAAATCATTGTGATTGAACATTCTCTCTATAGGATCCTGGCAGAAGAGCTGGAGAAGACAAGAGAAGGAGAAGAAGAAGAAGTCTCAAATGCTTTGTCTCAAAGTTAAATAATGAATCCAATAAAATTGTTGAACCTAAAATTAATTTTTTTATGAAACAAACAAGGATGTTAATTTATTTTATAAACACTCTAGATATCTCAAAATATGTACGTTTAATTTGTTTTCTTTCGAAATTTTATACCCTTGCAGAATTTTTTAATATTAGGTAATTTATGTACAAGGATTTCTAAAACTATTTTTTTACAGTAGAATTGACAAACGAATTCTTATACAAATATAAATATGATAAAACGGTTGAAAAATGTAAGATTGATAAGGACGTAGAAAAACTGTTGATAAATATATGTTGTAAACAAATACAAATTATGTATAATTATTTCATGAAAAATAAGAAGGAAAACCAATGCTTTCTTCCTTTTTTATCCCAACATACTCACGAAAATAAATTTTCACTTTCCGTAGAACATAACAATTTTTGGGGATGGAACCGAGGAGGCACAAAATTTGGAGACGTATTTACGACATCGTAAAGACATCCTATTTCCATGTCGTTAAGATGTCTTTGGGATGTCATGAAGACATCGTCAAATTTTGTTCTTGACTGATTTGAACTGTCTTTTCGACATCGTAAAGACATCTTAACGACATGGACATATGATGTCTTCACCATGTCGTAACGATGTCGCCAAATTTTGTGCCTACTGGGAAGTTTCCTGGCATTTAGTGACATTTTTTTCGCCATACAGTTGTAAAATTTATTAATTTCAAGAAAAATGCGTCGCGAGTCGCCGCGTTACTGTAGCAGCGAGTAAAATTGACTTTAATTTTTTCCGTGTATATTTTCCCTCAGAACGATGGGAAGAAAGTTAAGAAAAGTGATTAAATAATCTCATACTTGAAAAAATTATGAAAATGTCGATTTATAGTAAAAAAAATAAACATTTTTTTATATTTATACAACTAAGATTATATCGTGTACTTAAATTTAAAAGATGCGAAATAATGCTATTGCTCTAATAATGGATAAAATGTTTAATCCTTAATCAACACTGAAACTTTGAGAACTATTGCGTTAATTTAGTATTACATATATCATGATTTAATGTGAAAAAACGCAGGTAAATTAAAATAAATTAAGCAATACAAACTAATAATGGCTTCCTGTTATCCTTTATAGAGATTCATTTTTTTGCCTTTGCACGCCCTTTCCCTCGTTTGAGCTTTTCTTCGTCCTTCGAAGAACTAACTTTTTTACTTGTCGAGGCTTTTTCTTCATCCTTGGACGAAGTTTTTTTACTGGCTGAAGGTTTTTTGGCCTTTAAAATTATAATTGATTAAAAATTAATTAATAATTTCAAGTTCATGGATGAAATTTAATGGGGGTCATATCTTTACCATTTTTTCAATATCGATGTCATCGTCCTCTTCTGAATCATCAATGTCTTCTCCATCCTCTAAACCTTCAAGTTCATCGTCCTGCGATGCTCTACCTTTCTTCTTTTTACTCACGGCACTTGTCATTGCGTATGGAGCATTTGCAATATTTTTGTTATATGCTCTTGTGAAAGCTGATTTCATCTTTAAAGGTATGACAAGTTTTTTATTAGTTTTATATAAGACCCTATTCGCAATAAATACAGAAACGAAAGATGAAGAAATAATATATTATTCACCTTAGTCTCGACCATCTTCATAGGGTCGCGGTCTCCAGGCCACAAGGATATTTCCACAATAGAGTCTAAATCTTCCCTAAGAAAACCAGACAAAAAATTGTAAATATTATGCTAGTATACATTCGAAAGGAATAAATAAAAAAAAATGTTATTGGCGGTTTCTAAAACTTTCCCGTCATTTCCGGCAATTATTTTAAAAGAGAAAAACAATAAATATATATATATATATAATATATATATATGTGTGTGTTTTGTATATATTACCTCATAAAATGATATTGGTTCATGACGGTGAGAGCAGTTTCTACATCTTCTGAAATTAAAGGTCTCGTGATAGCATCTCTTAAATGAGGTAAATAATCCAAGTTTATCGCTTCCTTGCTTGCTCCTGTGGTTATACGAGCATGTACTGTGATTTCCTGTAGCAATCTAGAAAAAAAGTACCACAAAGGCGGAAAAAAAATTAAAGCCTGAATATTTTATCATGGATTTTTTCAAAGTATTCAGCAATTTATTATTAATGACTAACCTGTCCATTTTATTTCGCCTGGAATTTTTCCCAAGCCAAGAGGGAAAATTTGTTGGACCATTCATGTTACCACACATTAAAGATCCTGGAATAACCGACGAAAACATCGCCTGAGTTGGTAAAAGAGACCAAGCTCCATTCCCTCTTATTGCTTTTTCTACCAGATCTCCCATACACAAACTATCAGCACTTTTTGCAACTTTTTCCAAAATCTCATTCCTAAAAAACGAATAGATCTACTTAATGCATATAAATATATACAATGTTTCGCGCTTTTTTCCTGTTAATCTTAAAAGTCAAAAGCAATTCCTGAATTTAAAAATACGTACTTTGGCCCATGAGGAACCACAGAGAGATAATTTTCTTGAACGAACAACGGAGCTATACTATAATCATGGAAAAATAGATCGCTTTTGTCGTGTATGCTCATTTTCTTGTGTTCCTCAGCAGAGAAAACTTTCCGCATAACGTCCCAAGGCCCAAGTTTTATGTCCTTGTTTAAGATTCTATTGCTTCCTGCATCCTTTTTACTTTCGATTTTTGCACTAAATAAAGCCAAGTGGTTTATAACTTGACGAATATCCTGATTCGTTGATTCTATCAACTTAGTCAGGTCCTCTTGTTTGATTTGTATGTTTTCTTTGAAACACAACGACATCATTGCACCCTAAAATACCAAAACAACTCTTAGCTTGTATAGCATTGTTACTTAATAGTTACTGAATAAATTCAATATATTTACTTTAATTTGTTCTATCCTAGGTTTTTGTAACTTTAGGTCAAAAGTGTAATTCGATAATGTTCTCATCTTCGGATTATTTCTATCGTTGCAGACGCAAATAATCGGAATGTCTGTGGATTTAATTAAAGCAATCAGCTCTTGCAGACCGCCACGATCTTCATTTCCTGCCATTCCATCGACTTCGTCCATCAACAAAACGTGCTTATTAGCAGGTTTATCGGGTTTACCACCTTCACCTGCAGAAATTAAATATAAATACTAATACAAATATATATAATACATAGAATACTCTTTTAAACGGTTTAAAACTGTATCCTTTCGAATTTCTACAAATAACTTACTCGTAAAGTAACCCTTTACTGTTGTGTTTGACACCAACCCAGTAACTTCATCTTTTAAAAGCTTTTTGCTTCTCGTATCAGAAGCATTGAACTCCAGCAAATCAAAACCGAGTTCTTTAGTAACAACATAAACCGTCGTTGTTTTACCAATTCCTGGAGGACCAGAAAGCAAAGCAGCTTTGAAAAAAGCACCATCATCATTCTTTGCCCAGGGACTTGGTTTTGAATGTTTCACATTAGGACCTCGATTTTTGTGCCAGTTACTCAGCCAACTTAAAAGTTTCTTCGCAATACTTTTATCGCCCTGTTGACCAATCAATTGTTTGATTGTCTGCGGTCTGTATTTTTCTACCAAAGCTTCAGTTCGTGATTCTGGAACAAGCGTGGAGGAATGACCATTTTGTTTGGAAGCACTTTGTAAAGATTTCGATGTCTCTTCCTTTGAAAGAGTCGCTTCGACTTCAATCTCCTTTTTAGATTTTTCAGACGACTTTTTAAAATCTGCAGTCTTCTCCAAGTTTTTAATCTTTTCTGAATCTTTCGTCTTTTCTAAAGATTGAAGAACTTGTTTAGGAGGCGTAATTGGATGAATAGGTTCTGGATCCGGCGATTTTGGTCTAACAGTTTCTTTACGTTTACTTTGTGTTGGCTTGATATTAATAGTTTTTCCAGCGGGTCGGGTGCGGATTAAATTTAGTAATTCATCTTCCGATATTATCGGAATCTTCATACTTTCAGCCTTGGCCAGTTTAGCGGGTCCAGGTACATCACCTCGAATCAGGTAATCAGTTTTCCTAGAAACTGCATGAAGAATTCGACCACCATATTTCTTTATCAACTCTTCCGCCTCAAATTTTTCTAAAGAATCCAAGACACCGGTCACTAAGAAACTTAAACCTGCTAGACAGAAATCAGCACCCTCTGGAATTTCTTTGGAACCAGGATTCCTGGCACCACCTCTATGTAAAAATTGTTGATAGAGAACGGCACTTTGCTTCTTTTTTTCAATGATCTCTTCGAACGCATCCGCTGATGCATTAAATTTCGCCTTCTTCGTGTCTTTGTCATTCTCATCGATTTCTAATTTGCTGTGTTTTTTATTCGACTTGCGTTTTACACCTGTGGTTTTTGAATTGTGAGAATTATCGGAGTCTTTTTCTTCCTCCTTATTCACCTTTGTCTTTTCTGGTGATGAATCTGTGGATGTCTTCTGTTCTTTTTTTATTTGTCCCTTCAAATGATTATCTGTTTCTTTGCTTTTTTCCAGGTTTTCAGTGCTCGCTTTTTTTTGCGCAAGTTTTTTCTCTTCAGCAGCAGCCAAACTTTTTTCGATTGTTTCACCTAATTCTATGAAACTCGAATCCATATCATCATCGTGAAACCCAATTTCCTGGAAAAATTAAAAATTAAGTAAAGGATTAAGTAAAGAATTTATTAAAATATCAACGTACTTCTTTAATTTCTGTCTTATTTTTCTTGGATTTTCTTGATTCTTTTACTTCTGTTTTATTGTCCTTTGACTTTTTGACAACTTTAGGAGCATCTTCCCGTTTTACAGGTGCTTTACCAAATAGTTCAGAAGGAGTAATGATTTTGTGGTTTTCTGGGCTCTTGGTTTCCTTCTTTTCATTTTTTATTTTCTTAACGACAACTTCCTCATCTTCAGAATCTGATAAAACAAACTTTCGACGTTTCTTATCTGTAATCTAATTATAATAAGAATAAGAAATTTTCATTCAAAAGTTGGAAGTTACAAATTGATTTAAAAGTCTATAAGTGAAGAAAACCTTTGTGTTTTTGGAAGTTTTAGAAGGTTTCTCATCTTCATCTGAAGAAATTACTGCTGGTTCTTTCTTTGAAGATGATGCTTGTGGTTTTGAAGTGATAAAATACGATCTAATATCCTGTAAGAAGAAGTGTCCAAAATAACAATATTAGGTTTCAGACATTAATTTCCCAAAAATTTAAATAAATTAAATATAAATTATAATTATTTTTAATATTTCTCTTCTAAAATAAAGAGCATAAAAAGGCATGATACAACTTAACCTAAAAAAAGAAATTATACTTAATTTTATTTTCTAACACAAATTATAAAATGGCATGACTTACCCTCGACATCTTTTTTTGCTCAGGAACTAGAAAACCATTAATTCATTTTGTTTATATCTAATTTAAACGCGAATTATGTCTTATTACTCTTATTACGCTGTATTGGAATAGTTTTATCGGTTTTATCAGATAATACGATCACTTTTTTCAGCAAACAAGACAAACAATTGAAAGTGAAACAACCTTGAACAAGTCGAACCGCGCAAATATGGAAAGACGATACTCTCTGCATATACAGACAATACCGGCAGTTGATAATTTGGCGCCAAATTCCAAATGAATGTTATTTAAAGAATATTTTAGTTAAATAATAGAGTTATCTTCTGTAATTTCTCTAAATTATCTGTATTTAATTATATCATAATTTATTTTCTCATAACAAAATAATTTGATTGTGAAACTGTTGAACGGAATTTATTACACAACGCATGTTCATATTTTTAAGATATATTACTCCACCTGCTGAAAAGATATTTTGCAAACAATGAATAATATGCATTTATTGCGTTTTTTTAAATTCCTCAAAGCAAGTTTCAAATTTTGCGGACTTTTCAAGTCAGGGGTACCACTAGTCCTGCCACTTTAAAAAGTAAAAGCAATTTTTGCTAGTGGCGCAAAAAACATGAACGAATTGTTGTGAATGATAATGAAAAAGTTTATTTTCATTATGATGATACATGTTTTTAAAAACAAGATTTCCATCAAAAAGTACGAAAAGACTCTAAAAGGTTGGTTACCCTGTTTCTAAAAGGAAGAATTTTCAGGTTGGGCAGCGCAAGGCAAATGCAAAATGGCCGCTCGCCCGAAATGTGTGTGACACACGGTGACACTCCGAAAGGTGTTGTGTTTGTGTCAATCAGTCTTCGTTAGTGTCGTTTCTGTGCAAATTCTTTTGATATCAAAGTGACAGTGATATTTCCAAGTTCTCCAGTGATTTCTTAGGAGGAAAATCGACGTACTCTATCACCAGGGTGAGTAACAAATTTCAGACGCGATTCCGCTCCGAATGTGATTGAAATTATTATCACCACTACGTCTCGTTTTTCACGATGAAATTGCAGCTTATTTCTGACCCACGTCCTGTAAAAAACCATCACGAAGATATTTTTTATCGCCTTTCGTGTTTTTCAAATCTTAGCAAATTCTTGACGCATGTCGTTATTTACGCTTCTGGAATGTGCCCAAATACTTTTATTTTTATTTCGGAGGCGCAGGTGTCGTTTAAATGGGCACGTGAAATTGCAAAAATTTACAAATGTTGGCATAGAGCAGTTATGATTTTCCTAGACAGTGACCAACCCTCGCGGTTAAAAAGCGAGAGAAATTGCCCGACTTTCACTATTTCCAGAAGAGGCGATGCCTCGAAACTTGCAGTCAAAATTACATACACAGTGACACGTGTGTGTCACATATACGGGTTGCATACATGTAAATTTGTGTCCTATCGCGCTTGATTCGAATTCTTTTCGAAAATATGAACAGAAGTAGAATCAACAGGTGTTTTTTATTTTGCTATTTTTTGAGTCGAAAAAAATGTCTGCGATAAATTGTTCAGTCTGGACAGGAAATATATTTCTCTATTGGGTAATTTATTCTCTATATTGTAATAACTTTTAACTCATTCAAAAGTATTCTTATTGAAATTTACTAATATTGTGAACAAATCACGTATGTTTACTTTTAAAATTGGTTACATAAGCTAGAATATCTGACAAATACACTTTTTATCTTGTTTTTGTTTCTCTAATTTAAAAATGTTTCTGTTGTCAATATGGATAATTACATATGTAGCATTTTTAAAGAGTTTTGGTTCTCGGCAAAATGATCTATTTATATCTTAAAAATCATCTAGAAAAGACTTTCTTGTTATATTTCATGGAATTGTTTATCAAGTTTATAGTATACTAGAACCAATAACTATTCATACTTTTTAAGAAGTTTTCTTGATTGAGAATGAAAGAGACTCTTATAATTTAAGATTGAGAGTTTGAATCATTTAATTTTATTTTGGAAGTGGTATTTAAGAGTGTTTAAAGTGGGAAGACTTTTTGTAATTAAGAAAGCTTTTTTCTTATTATCATGCTCAGAGCGTCACGCTAAATTTAAAGCGAGCTAAGAAAGTTCATGCCAAGGTTTGATTCAAGACTTCTCGGCAAGTCGCTGGCTATATCCAGAAATAAGACTGCATTTTTAGAGGCTTAAATGGCTTTCGACGTTTGAAATATTGCTTCCTGAACAAATTAAAATACTGAGTAAAACTCGCTCTAGGGAGTAAAGCTGAAAAGCAAAAAAACAACCTAAAGACAAAACAATTTCTCATTGCAAAGACAAACTCGCTGCATTAAAATTAATTTAAGTTTACAAAATTATTTTAAATGCGAGCAAAACAGAACGTTCAAGATAAAATTATATCAATAAACCTGCAAGAATGTAGGTATTCCATAATTAGATAAATGTTTAATTTGATTAATCTCTTGCAAGAAAAATTTCTGAAGCAAATTAAAATATGTATATAATTTGTTTTTTTTTTACGGGAAACGACTTCACTAAATTTCTCTGAATAACAAACTTTCTTTTATATATTTTTTCAGGAGCAATGTTCTTAATAAATCGAGTAATTGAGCTGTTGATCCTAAAGGGGCTAAAAAGATTCATGAAATTGAATATGATAAAAATCCTGACTCCCCGATTAATCATTTATTAGTACATTATGTACTTTTTTTTCTCCTCGTCTCAACGAGCATCTCAATTTCTTCCTTGAACATAAAACTTGCATAAGCTATCGTCAGCTAAAGGAGTATAATGACGTGTCAAGATCGGTTTCTCTTTACTGCGAAAACAGCAGAAAGCTGTGGGTAAATAATAAACACACCAAGTGTAATGTACCTTCTGTATGATGACGTTGTAAGCAATTATAACTTTCCGATGATTGTGAGGGAAAAATAGTCTTAATTTATTTAATTCTCACTCCCCTCTACTTGTAATAAAATCTCGTAAGATAGATAATAACTAAATACTTGTCTATATATTAAGAAGATAAGAAGCGCATCGCAACTTATTTGTTTGTTCAAATTTGCTTTTTCAATGACCTCAGATTAGCAAGCGTTCTTCAGTGTTAGTCATATTCAGTTTCTCAATCGAGACGATACAATCTATTTAGGCGAGTCTCCAGCCTAAGTCAATAAATTATACTAATTGATGATAAGTGGTATTGTTTCAATTTGCTCTTTTCATTTCATATCCTTCTTGATTCTTTAATTGCTTTTCTTTCAGCTATACAAAACCGAAAATTGTCACAATGATTGAAATTGATCAATAATTTTTTAATCCTAAAAGATATAGCTAGAATTTAATTTAATTTCAAATTAGGATTCTTCTTTTTGATATTTAAAAATGTTTAAAGTTTCAAATAAAATTTTTGTTATTTATATTAATTTAAATTTAATTCAACGCTAAGCTTTCAAGGCGGATATAACGTATTAAAAGATTTTTTCCTGTGGCAAAGTTCCAAATGTACATAAAATGTTTACGCTTCAACGTTTTACTTCCTAGTCTGTACAATTTCCGCTAGTGGACAATTTTCTCACACGCTTCGTTCTTTCCTAATTAATTTAATCTTGGAACATGTTTCCTTATCAGAAATCTGAACCCCGTTAAGTTAAAGATAGCTTAAAGTTTGCTGAAAATTCATATTTATCATTCAGTTCTGAAAAACTCTGTATTGTAAAGAATTATTTTAAAATATGTTGAATTATTATGAACTCAATAATTATTTAATTTAAAATAGATCTTATTTTACACTGTTTCAGGTTTTTGACGCAAATACTATTGCTAAGCAATTAATCTTAACTCCCACTTCTCTACTACTTCTTTCCATCACTCTACTCTAGTGGTCGCTAAATTATGCCAAAGAGCTCCTACCTACTTGTAGTTTGATCATATAATGGCATTGTAAAATTTCACATGGTACATTATTTATAGGCCAACTTCTGGAATTTAAAATTAATTCAGAATATGCTTTAATGTATTTTTATCAGTTATTATATAAATTAAGCGTTAATTTAAAATTATTTTTTTTTCAGGAGAGATCGTCTCATGAAGGATGGACGGTAAATTTGTTATGTAGGTGAGTCAATTTAAACTCCCACCGCTGTAACACCTGACTTCTTCTACAGTCTGGCATTTTGCACTTGGAAAAGACCTCTTTGGTTTACTTTTACGCTGGAAAGGATATTTCTCGGGCACTCCGGAAGTTCATTCGGGAATCTGATGCGAGAACCCATTGAATGAAAACTGTGTTTGCGTGTACCCACCTATAGTGTATTCTTTGCATGACGCCAGATGGAAAACGGCAAATTGTGGAATACAGAAACGCTCACGTTACGTGTACTGTTAGCTTACCAAGCAAAAAAAAATATATCTTTTTTTTCTAAGATTGAGTCTTGCAAGAAAAAAAAATCTCCTGCAGTTCTTTCTTCGTTTGCTCTTTAGGTTCACAAAGGTGGTTTAAAATCTTCTATGTTGTACAAAAGATTTGTAAATGTCTCCAGAAATTGCTATAAATATTGGTTCAATTGAGAATATTTTGAAATTCAATTCATCCTTGAGCATCATTGTCATAAAAACTTACCTATTTTTGAATTCTATAGTTATAATTTGGAGATATGTATTTAAATTTATAATTGATAAATTTCAATTCACTTCTCGAAGCTGCCTTTACATAACTATATAATAATTCAAAGAATGTAGTGATTCATGAATACGACGCAATTTCATTACAAGGTTAATCTAAAACAATATTGAGAAGAGGAGTGAAAACCATTGATTTCATGAAATATAATTGAAAATAATGATTGTTAGTTGATGTTTAATTTATTAGAAATATTTTCTAATTAATTACTCCGAATTTCGTTCCTTTTATTTCACAGTATGGCTTATATTATTTGGACTGTACGGATATTGTACTTCATTTTGATCTTGTGCCCCTTTAGCTGACCTTGAGCGAATGATGTCACCTATATGTTACAACGCTTACAGCTTCCAGTCGATATAACCCTAGTGACTAATGGTCGCCTAAAAGCGAAACATCCGTTGATTCTTATTAACAATTTTCCAAACGTCACAGCACCCCAGATGATGAAAAAAAAGATTGATGGAGCAAATCGGTTGATGAAATTGGATCGCATTTGATTAAAAGAAGAGTTTCAATTTAAATTCGTGTTTTTACCAGGAATTGGTTTTGTGGATTTTATTAATCCTTCAAATAATCAAGAAATTTTAGTGTGGGATGGATTAGAATCTCTCAATTTTAATATTGCTGCATCATTTTTAAATTTGTAAGCGTGAATTTAAAACTATTAGTTTAAGAAAATTTTTAGTTTATTAAAGCTTTGAATTTGTAATAAATAGTAGACATTTTGAAGATATTTAAAAACAAGCTTTCGGAATTTCGGATGAGTAAAAGCTGGTAAAAGATTTGCCTCTAATAATATAAGAGAAATTCCTGCAAATTCTTAACTTCAAAAATGTTCGCTCCACGAATATTTATTATGGTAGCATTGAATTAGGATCCAAACCACGTCTCTTGGGTAAAGCTCAGTGTAGTGTAAGCTAAGAGTAGATACGTTGGCCTCTCATTTTTTCGCAAGTAAAAGAAAATGTTATACGGTTGCAAACAACTTCGTAAATAATGCGGGTATCATCATGAGTATAATATCAAAATAAGGAAGAAAAAAAATCAAATAAATGAAGAAAAAAGTCCTCGGTTGCTATAGAATATAAGGCTTGCAGTTGCTCAATAAATTGAAAGGTATGTCAGGGCAGGGTTGTAAATATAAAATAGAATTTGGCCCTAGGCTTTGAAAGTTCTTAAAATTATATGTTAGGTTGCTTTTTATGAGGGAACGTTCTGTGACACCTTTTTAAACCTTTCGTCTTTGAAATTTTGAATACTAGCACATGTCGCGATTTAGATTGGGCTTTTTTGTTTGAGCGTGACCCGAATAACTTGAGGGATTTTATTTGCTTAAAAAATCGTGAAAAATTGCGAATTTTGTTCATTTGAAAATTGGAGATATTTAATGTACCTATCAGAAGTTTTAAATTAACGAAAATATTTTTCCTAATTACATAATTATTTGTAATGTAAATGAATCAATATACATATTAGATATTAGCACTGCTTCTAGTTTAAAATTCAATCAACACAAAAATTCGTTCTTTAGAAGATTCAGAACTTCAACCACATGATATTTAAATTTCTGAAAGAGCAAAATAGTCTAGGTATGCAAGTTAATCATTTTTTCATATCTATATATTTTGCTATTATTATAATCATTGAAGTAAAGATACATAATATAGATTTATCATAAAGATAAATGGTTATACAGGGTTCACCTTTTAAGTTTATGTATCCGGTAACGAGATGGTATTAGAACTGGCAGGATGGTTGAGATCCAAAGTCCCTATAGCCTCTGGTGGCCCCGGTATCAATCGATTCAACTTGTTAAGCTTGAATTAACTTCTAGCGAGTCAATCAGAACATAACATAACGATGGTTGGGATGTCGCTTAAAAATATCGGAAAAGTGACAGGCATGACGAGATTGCATAAGGACGATTCAGATATTAGTATGTCCGGCTGTAACTATAGAACACTTCTGCGTGACATAACATAACGTTGTCGTCACATCAGGCGCCTACCAAGGATAAACTCAACTTGAATTATTCAATATTTGCTCTCACTTATACTGATATCTTACCTCTTCGTTCAAACGCATCTGGTATCGAAAT
>JAUESI010000035.1:1433754-1458026 GCA_032275145.1 Synergus laeviventris
TTTACAAATCAAATATACCCGCATAATTACGACAGAGTTCAATTTTTACACTTGATAAAATGATTTTATTGCCTGAAATAAATTGAGATATAGTTGTAGAATTTTCTTAAAATAATTCCTGATTAGAATCAGAAAATATATATGAATAATTTAACAGGCTTGGGACTTGCAACCAGAGAAGAGACCTACCTTTCACGACGTAAAAGTAATCCTCGGTCAGTTGAAATTGGAAGCATACTACTGAATGGAGGAAGTCACCAGAAAGGAAGCGGACTTGCTAGTCCACAAATAACTTTCATAATCAGGGAAATCGGTAGTAGCTTCGGATACTCAGATTAAGGAGAATTCAATTCTGAATGTACATTGTATAGACGTAGGACATATATTTGCGATGCTTGTATTTATTGTTGTTTTTGTGTGACACGCGAGAACGACTGGGGGTGAGCAGCTTTTATTTTTAATGACAATATTTTTTCAAAGAACGTTACCTATTTCAAGCGTGCCTTTGTTCAAGTGGATATTCTTCAAAAGAAACTCAACTTGCACATTTTCATTAATCATTATATTTGAAATAGTCTAGAGTCCCAACGCTTTTCTACTCCTAACTAGTTGCAATCGCTTGCTTCTATTTTCATTCTGCGTAAAATGCACAAATTATTGTATTTTTTTATTTCGGCAATCATAACTACTTAATAGTATCTAATTTTGACAAAATTTTAAGAGAATTAGAACAAAATTTAGACATGCAATTATCCCAGCGATTTTTAGTATTGCCATTTACGACTTCATCTTTATGCTTTAAGAATCATGGTAAGATCCATGTAAATCCGTCACTCGAGAACTGAGGATTGAAGAGAATTTAATAGTCACTTAAGTTTTTATTATTCTTTTAATCAAAGATTTATTATTTAATAATTATATTATATTAAATAATAATTTGTAACTAAATTATTTTAATCGCTGCGAAAACAAATATTTAAATTTTCTCATGGAATAATGAAGTAATTCGAAACGAAACTTGATGAATTCTGAAGGAGTTGAAAATGAAGCCGAAGATTGAATCTCAAACGAAAGATTGTATGGAGGGAGGATTTAGCAAGTTTTGTTGGTAAATAACCAATGCGAATCAGTTTTAAAAGTGTACATGTTAAATGTAAATATCCCTGTAAATATTTATTTAGTGTGAAAGAATAATGATCCAGATGCAATTGACATCGACTATAGATTTTATGAAAACTGTCCATATTTCTTTTAAGGTTCGGACGAGTGTCCAAAGCATAAGTACGTATACGCACTGAATATAAATGTCAATGCGTATTTATATGCACAATAGTGTATACAAATGGATAATGAACGCGAGTAACCTTCGCGGGCCTTCGAAGCTGATTTGCGATGCGTAACTGTAGACAACATTGTACCTAATAATTCTAGTAGATCTAGTTTCAAGGTTTCAACCAATTTATCTGTAAGCGATGGTTTTCTTGACACATTATTATTACTTAGTGCACAGGCGTTGCAGAACTGAATTAGGGCAGCTAATTTATCGAGCCAATTAGACAAGATAAATGGGAAAATGAAGGGGATAGGATAGGATGGGTTTGAGATTTACGTAAATTGCAAAGAGACTAAACTCACGAATAGATTTATATTACCTAACAGTCTTCTTTAATTTTAATAATTTAAATACAATTTAACAGGAACAGGATAACTAATCAAGATAAATCAATTTGACTTTCAATTTGTAAAGACCGTCTCGCTTTTTAAATCCCGTGCGTTCGAGTGCAAGTGACAAATAATAGTTTTAATCACATTTGGTGCCAATTCTAGCTTTCTTCAAGTTCGATTAATTGTAAATATTCAATTAAGTAATTTAGAAAACATTCCATGAATGATTCTCATTTTGAAGATATTTATATTAACAATTTTTGTAATCGCAGACAAATTTTAGTTGCCTTGTAAAAAGCGAGCATTGATTGACGATTGGTTATTGAAGAAATTGTATATTTACGCCGAGACGTGTCTTATTTCGTTTAACAAATTCAGATTTAACCGGTCAATTGCTTAAAAGTACCCAATATTGAAATGAAGGAAAAATATCAATAAAAGTTGTACATAAATTTAAAAACTTCTATCTCTTTTTGCAATTATTCGGGTTCTACAAAGTGATATGAAAATTATATGAACGCCTAAAATAAAAGAGACTTAAACCTATAACGTGTCTTTTCCTTAAACCTTTTAAAAGTACTTTATTCTCATTTTAGTTTCGTTTCAGATTCTTTGAAAAAGTATTATTTTTAAAACTTCGATTTTTCCATAAGGAACTCTGTTACCAATTTATTAAATTCCTCAGGATATCTCAAGTGTAGATTATGAGCTCCTTTCTCAAAGATTTTGACTCTGAAAATATGTATATTCATTCTAGAATTTTTAAACTGGTTAAATTATATTTTAATTAGGTACCAAGAGTTTCCAAGGTATTTTACTAAGTATAGTCTATAATATACTCACTGTGAGTTTTTAATATGATTGTTTAAATAATACGGGTGTTCCCCATCAACCATAACATCCTTTTTTCCATGTACAATTAAAGAGGGACACTTTACCCTGGCGACATGATCTTTGCAAATGTCACCTTTATTTTTCTGGTAGAGTTTTATCATCGTTTCTACCCACGCTTCCCAGGTTTTTCTAAAATAGTCTTCACCGTATATAGCCAATAAAGGTTCTTTCATTCGCGCTGACCAAGTGTCTATATTTTTTATCTCTAAAAATAATTTGTTTACCCAATTTTTATATAAGATAAATGAATTAATATTGATGTCAATTCCGAACAATCAGATATTCCAAAGAAAATTTTTAAATATCCAATTGAAACAATTAATACTTACTTTCATACATTTTAAGTTCATCAGGCAAAACGTAGGCGTTGGCACCTACTACAATCATTTTTCTAATGCTTTCCGAAAATTTGGAAGCGAGAATCAAAGACGTTATGCCACCATCACTCCAACCAAGCAACGAAAATTGTGAATGGCCCAGGGTTTTCATTAAATTACATCCCCATACAGCGTCTCGTTCAAAAAAATCGTTGGGGAATGTTCGATCTGGAGGTCTAGATTTTCCATATCCTGGTGGATCCCATGCTACAATTCTAAATTTGTTTCTGTCCAAGTTCTCTATTTGTGGTTTGAAGTCAGTCCACGATGTTCCTAAAATATATTATATTTTGTAATTTATTCCATACATTTTCATTTCAACATTTTTGCCTACACAACATGAGAAAGCGCAAGAAGAAGAAAGATGAAAAATAATATGATTACTATTTTAATATTTGTGTAAAAGAAATTTGAATAATATTGTAACTTATATTTGATTAACTTATTTATCAATGCAGGTTTACTTATCAAGTTACGGTATGTAATATGTGTTATACAGCAGCTACACTCTCATGATAAAATACTCCACTGATATTGCAGTTCAACAATTTGCCGTTTCTAAACTGTGACTAATATGGAAAATTTTCAAGAAAGCTTCCACTTATCATCTGTTATCATCGCTTTGAATTTTTTTTGTTCATAAATATAAACTCACCCATTACACCTGGTAGCAATAAAATCGGATGTTCTCCAGCACCAACCTGGACACAGTTGATATCAATACCATCAACATGGACTTTACCTTCCTGAAAAAACATTGCAAGATATTTTCTATCTCACCCGTCAACAAGCTACCGTATTCTGACCGTATGAATATTCAAGTATTCATTTATTAAAAAATTACCTCAATCGTATGACCCGGTTTTACACTCATAGAATAATGTCGCATATTCGGCTTGATCACTGCTACTTTTTTTACATTATTTAAAAACGTGTTCGTAAAACTGAGAAACAATTTACTTGTTGCCAACGACATTATGTCGAGAACAGGGGCTGGCGACTCAATGAATTCTTTCCGCAATCCAGTTTATTCCACAGGTTCCACGGTGACTAATAAATTCTCAGTGCAGTTGCCCTCGGCCATTCACTTCAAATTGCTATAATTAAAACTACACAAACGCAATAACAAAAATAAGATTAGAGAAGTTAAAAGATCACAGCTGCATTCTTTCGAAGCTTTTATTATTAACAAAATGCCTACAATTTACTTTCGTTCTGTAAAAGTATCCACGTGAAATGTAAGTTTGAAAAGCTTTGTTGCAAAAGCACTCTTCGCTATAAACCTAGTATCTGAAATTTCAAGTTATTTCAGGACCTTGTGCTTAATGCTAATGATCCTATCTACAGTCAATTAGGAAATCCTCCAGAGGTGTGAGGCGTTTACAATACAGATCTCAAAGTTGCGGACGCAACGTTACCTTTCAATTATGTAATTCAATTCAGTTGTCCAAATATCAGTGACCACTCTCTCTTTCAACTTTTATAATTTATCGATAAAATTAAGGCACACATTTTGACACGCTATTGCAAAATGCCTCAAACTTTAAAAGCAGAATGACAACGCCGTCCGATGTACACCTCTGAAGAATCTGCTTTATTTATTATCTCACAACCCGTTACTCTATCGCTTGGTATTGCACGCAAAGGATATAATACGTCGTACTAAAGTGGATATGATTTTTAAACAGTCCGATACTATTTTTACTTTAGTTTCAATCGGGATGAAAATGCAAAAACTCACTGCTGCCCTTTCATATGGAAAATAAAATTTTTTGTATGACTTTTTTCTAGATATTTGTATCCTCTTAGCTGCAAAAATCTATATTTCTCTCGAAAAATTTTCTTTACAGAGATTAAAATCAATTCCAAGCTAAGTGTGTAAATTCTCTTCGGCGGGATATTACAAAATATAGGCATTCTTCTAGGTAGACTATGCGTTCTCCGCGAAGACTTAAAAAATTCTTATTGAGCATTTCAAAGGAAAAGGTAAAATAACGCGTGGGCCCTCAAAATGTGATGTCAAAATGGTTATCAAAAAGTTTCCATCATTAAAAGAAAGTGTGAGTGTTTTAGCCACCTCGCATTTCATCCGTTTCATCGCTGCTTCTACTCCTACGACCTCTCCCTGGAATTAAAAAAGAAAACATTTGTATTAAGTGTTATCTTGCATTTCAAAGGGATCAGTTCAGAAATAATATAATTCAGTCTAGAAATGTTTTTTTTAAAGAGAATTGTCGAGCCAGATTTTTGAAATTACAACAAAAAAATATCATATTAAAAAGACTCTAAATGAGCTTCTCAAACCTCACCTCTTCGAATTTGATTAAGACAGGCTAGCATTCTGATCATAAATACGGCAGGTACTGTGATCGTATCTTTGGTTTCTTCCAGCATAACAGCATTTCTTTTTTGTAGCTGTAAAAAAATATTATCATTACATTTGTGTAAAGCATTGAGTCATCTCGATACCTTCAAATCTCATAAATTTTCTCGAAATTCCATAAACTCAAATAAAAATAAAAATTTAAACATACATCTTCCGCGAAGCTTTCATCGAAACTGGATTCGACGTTGACCGGAGCCCATAACTTGACATCGTAATCGATCCCGGAAGTAGCCAGCATCGGCAGAAAAGGATGGGGTTGGAGACAGTTGACGACGTGCTGATCGGCCTCAAGAAGCATACAAAGTTTCGCAGTTTCTCTGTCCCAGACGAAGACATGACCACAATCGCTACCAGACATGACGTAATCATCGCCCCAGAAATTCGCTTCTTTGATCATTGTCCTAAAGAAACTAGAGTCAAACGAGGGAAGGCAAAAGATGAGAAAGTTGGTTGGGCTGATTCTAAACGACCCAGTCCGCTCGAAGGCTTTTTTGGGACTTTGTGAGTTTTTGAGTAGTATTTTCTCCAGACAAAATGGAAGAGGAGAATCTCGCTGACATTGTCGCGTTTAGTCGCAGATACAACGCTCCAAAAAGGATTACGTATCATCCTTCGCCATAAATAATCCAATACTGTTACATCTGAAGGAATCTGGCGCCAAGTTAAATCACTAACGAACGTCTCGCTAACGAGTTTTCTTTCATCTAACTTGTTAGCAGGACAAACATCAGGACACTCGGACATCGACGCGTTTTACAACAAAAACTTACCCGAATCACCTTCCAGATTTACTAACCTTCAGGAAACTTTCCATTTGCAAACTAGGTACTTTTTTTATCTTTATTCTTTTTTTGGAATCAATTTTCATTTTAAAATCATGATACTTGTCTACTGATTTTAATTAGTTTGAATATATTTATCTCTGTTAGATTTAAGTAGATTGAAATTCCATGCAAAGAATTATTTTTTAGAATTTCCAGAGTGAATCAGAATTTAAAATTCAATTATTTTCAAATATGTAATGCCGAAGATATGTTTCTCGCAATATTTTAATATTTTAATAAGTTAATTAAGTTAATGCATCAATCAGTTATAAGGTGTAAAATATATATGCATACCTTGCATTGCGATGTCCCATATATTTTTGCTTAACATGTAGGTCTATTAGGCTCGATTCATCGAAGGCTTCGTCACTCTGAGATGAACGGGCATTAGCGATTGCTTCATCCATTTCAACTTCAATAGCGTTGTCAAGCCTGAAAAATTAATAAATCATCACAATACATAATTATAAAAACTACTGACGCTCATTCTTTTTACTTTACTATTTACACACCTTTTTTCCGATTCCATATCTTCATCGTCGCTATCATTATATACATCTTCTTCTGTTCCTGAAAAAAAGGTAGTCGGGAGTCGTTATTAAGAATTTGTTATTAATAATATAAATTTTAGAACAAATTTCTATTTTATAACAAAGTAAGCTCACTTTCTCTTATATCGTTAAAATTAGATTGACTATTACACGAACAACTTGGACCTGCATCCGTCATTTCTACCCTGTTAGTTTGACTAACAGAGGGCTCTGAAAAATACAAATTTTAAAAATCAAGAATTTGTGGTATGAAACGAATTTGTATTCATTTCTAAAATAAAAGTTGAAATACCTGGATGATAGCTGTCGCGTGTTACTTCATCCGCAACTCCGAGAGAAATGGTGGCGTTAGTTGAACTTTTGTCCGAATATGTTAAACTCACTGCAGGTTCACTACCGTGCCTGAAATTTACGAAGGAAAAATTTTAATATTAATTTCTTGTCGATATTGATTTATTATCTAAAGAAGAAAAATAAGAGATAGGTGTTATACCTCTCGAAAAATCCGTCTCTCATCGTCGTCAGTCTGTCTTGGAGATTCTCCATTATGGTTCCCTCGCGACTACTTCCTACATCTGTACTGGAAGAGCCCATAACATTTTCGCTTCTTCCATTTTCGACCGTAAGTCGAGCTTTTCGGCGTTTACTCGAGATAAAGGATTGAAGAGGACTTCCCTCCTCTACATGACTAGATTCAGTTTCCATAGGGACAGTCTCAGGCTTGGAAACAAGTTTACTCTCAACAGACTCCGCACTTGTGGATGCTGCCTCGCTTGTTTTCGGACTCTCAACTCTCTCGCTTTTCAATTCTCCTTGGTGAATATTTACTTGATTATGTACAACTTTACTCGTTGTGGGCTTAATTTCAACAACGGGTTGATCGTTATCTAAAATGAAAAAGAATAAATAGGTCCAAGAGAACTTTAACCACTTTGCAATCTAATTTACTATTATTCCTGAAAATTCTTAAAGATACTTACCAGTCGATTGAACTCCATTTTCTTCCCTCGAATTTTCTACACCTCGTGCTTCTTCACTTGACTGGTTTTCGTTTTCCTCATTACTAACAACATTATCTATTTAAAAAATACAAATGGTTACACATCACAAAGAATTTCCTGAAGGGAGGAAGTGTGTTTTATTCAACTCACCTTGTGGTCTACCAGCTTCTACATTTCCACTTTCGCTATTTCTCTCGGGGTTGATTTCCCCGCTATTTTCACTATTACTCTGATTATTTTCAACGTGCTGTTCCATAACGCCTTCTAAACTATCTTCACCTCCTCCACTTAAAGCGGCCCTAGTCGCTGGGTCGTTCAGCATTCTGCTGAGAACGTCAGTCATTCTCTGCATAAGAGAAGTGTGAAGGACGGGTCTGGCTTGAGCGATTTCTAGAATAAAAATGATTGTATTAATTATTAGTGTCTAATGTTCAGAAAAATTTGGTTTCGCTGATGGCCATTAAAATGTAAAAAAAAATATACAAGCTTACCGGTTCCACTTCGTCTGCCTCCTTCGCGTTCTGGGCGGGCATCAGGTCCCGTATCAGACCAATCACCTCGCAGTCTTAAACGCCGGACTGGTTGTGGAGATCTTAAAGGATGCTTTTTTCCTTTTCCCTTTCCAAGCGAAGCATTTTTCTTTAATTGTATGCTTCCTTGATCCTACGCAAATCAAATGGTTGTAGAGATTTAATTTTTGTTAGTTAAGTTAACCAAGGAAAGTGAAGGAGTTACCTTTACGCTGAACAAATAAAGATGATCGCTACTGTAACTAACTAGGACATCTTGGCCATCCGGACTGTAGCTTAAGGATGTTATTCTATAGGAATTTCCTTCAAATTCAGGTACAGTGAAACTGCATAATGGTCTCGATGTGGTGCCATTATCTACCCAACCTGTAGGAATGTAATATTATTATTTATATACATATAATTTGTATAATAAAATAATATTAACCAATCAATAAAAATCTGCTTCATTCACCTGTGGCCTGTGTGCTAAGCATTCTTCTATCGAAGGTTCTGACTGTACTGTCCGAACAACCAATAGCGATTTGATGAAGCATTATAGGATTAACTGAGAGTGCAGTTACGGCTCGTTGACAAGAAATGAGCACATCCTGATTCAATAAGATAAGAAATTAATTAAGTTATATATTGCTAAAAACCAATGAAAATATTCACATTTTGAATGAGAGTTTCTTAAGGTGGAAAATTGAAGAAAAATGTTTACCTCTTTACACCGTGGCTCATGGCACTTGTTTTTTATTCGAAGATCGAACCATCTTACGGTTCCATCTTCACCACAACTGAGGAAATTATGAGGTTCACCAGGTATTGTAGCGATTTCGTAAGTCGTTCCACTGTGACAATTAAATTGATTGTGAAACGTCTCTGTTTTTCTCATCAGGTCTAAAAAATTAGCAAAAATATTTTTTTTAAAGCAATTAATACAGAAACAACAGAATTGGCTACATAGGAACAAATCCAATTTTTTAAATCATACCTGTGTAAAGAATGATTCCGTCTCCACTGCATGACACAATGCGATGATCTCCAGTATTAGGCAAGAATTTAGCACTGAAAATATTTGCTCTATGGCTGGTTTTATAGTCCGTTAATACCTGAAATAAAATAAAATCAACCAAAATTAATAAAAACGGATTAACCTATATAAAGTTATTAAAGACAAAAATACTTAATAAAAACGTTTTTTGCTTTCTGCAAAATCCCTGACATATTTTGAATCAGGGATTTTCCCCCAAAAATATAAATTAAGATTAAGAGATTAAAATAGTAAAATTAGAACACAGCGTATACGTGCTAAGGTTTAGATCTCTTTGGCAAAGACTTTGAAATTCTGTATATGCCAATGTCAGACCTTGACAAAAGCGAATTGACAGAAATGTTATTTCCTTGAAAAGATTTTACTGATACGTATTCAAATTCCAAAAAAATTCTATCGCAAATCCACCCTAAGTATTGACTTTTCGTTAGCTTTTAATTTTACAATTTTCATTTAATTTCTATTCATATCCACTGTTTCAAAAATTTCTTTCAAAATAGATACGATTCTATTGAATGAGAAAGGATTCAATGATGTAGACATGAAATTTCTAAAAACAATTTCTATGCAGACGTAAAATTAAAATGAACTTACGTAGATTTGTATTTTTGCATAACGTTAATTTAATTTGCTAAATCCTTTTATAGAAAATAAAGTCGAATAATGAAAAATTGGTGAAGACATTTCATTTATTCGAAACAACTTGGCATGACCCATGGCAATTTTTGTTCCACTATTTAAACAAGTTTGCCTTGAACACCAATGCGATAAAAATAACTACCTCACGTGATACTGAAACTTATGACTGGTCGAAATTCAAACAAAGAAGATCTTAAGAACATGGATGTGCAAAAATGTAGTGAACAACAAAATTTTAGATTGTAGATTTGTAGAACCTAAATACAAATCAGAGCACGTGTTCAGTGTATGCACTGTTCAGATAAGTGACTCAGTATATTGAATGAAAAGTGTGACAGGCACTGAACATTTGAATCATAGTGATAGTAATGAAAAGCAAAAAATGTGTTATATATTGGAATTGTAGCAACTTTTAATAACATTTCACTGTGGGTATCAGTTTCGATTTCTTTATCCATTTTAATGAATAACATACCTCTAGTTGGCTATAATAAACTTAAAATCGCAAAAATAACTGAAAACTTACCATGCTACAGGAATACTTTTATTTCTTCAAATTCTGAACTAACTTTAAATTAGTTTTTTTTTCGGTGTAAATGATGAAATTATCAGATTTTTTTCATTATAATAGATGTACAATATAAAAAGGTGACTAAGAAAAACTTAAATCTTGCAATTTTTTTCTTCAATTCTGATATCTTTGTCAGTACCAAATTCAGTAGTTTAGTTCGCGGAACTACAAAGAACTCATTATTACATTGTTAAGAAAATAAAATAATAAAACAACCATATATTGTAAAAAAAATACCTGATAAGTGTAAGCATTCGTAAGAACCAGATGCTGATCATCACTTCCAGACAATATCAATTCCCCGCTGTTATTCCAACAAATTGAATTGACACATCCATCATGTACTTTCAATCTCTTCAATAATGACATGCGCTGCATCATTTGAAGACTCGCTGTAAACATAAAATAGCATTTTAGTTACAATCCTACACCAAATTTTGAAACGTCATTCCCAATCTCTTAAACTTGAACCTCCAGGTTCTGGAAAATTAATTTCTATTTACAGGAAAGTACAAACGTAACCTAAACAAAATCACCTTTGCTGCTCGAATAGAGCTTAACTCGCGAGCAATCATCGTACGGCTGATTATAAATGTCGTGAAAAATGCTGGCTTTTGTTCTCCGCATTTTTCTAGGCCTTGACGATGATCTGCGATTCTGGGGAAGACCAGGTGCATGAAAATCTCCTCGAACAACGTCGAATCCTCAACACAAATCAACAAGAAGCGAAAGCTTGTTGCACTATGTTCTTAATTAAAACAATTCGGAAGACAAACGATAGCGACGATTCATTGAAGACACGCGCACCATTGCACCGCACTAAAAATAAATCTTCAACTTCAAAAATTGCACGACTCTTACGAGTCTTGATTCACAATCTTGAAAACAAGAGTGAAGCCTGGTAAAACGATCAGCTGCTCGGAAGTGACAGGGGCCAGGGGCGTCAAATTTCTGACATAACCTAATTCTTATTTATAAGTTGTTAGAGTTGTTATGAGCACAATAAGTAATTTTTATCCCAAATAAAAACTAAAACTAGATTTTGCTAAAGGTTATTTACTCAAAATAACAGGCATGAGTAGAAATGCTGTTAATCGTTTGTATAAAGAAATATTCGTAAAAAAAACTAACATAACCTACAAATTTGTTTTAAGAGCTTTCGAGGTCTTCAAGAATAATAATTAAAGTTAGGTATGATATTTATGCAATATAGGGTATTATAAAAGGCATAAAAGAAATATTGAAACTGCTTTTTCAAATTTTAAAAAGAAGGCAAAATATAATCTGCTATCTGCCAAAATGTCGCCCCTGGTTTTTTCAGCTTCAAGAGAGAATAATATCCAATCACAGTTTCTGATTGAGTCACGTGATGAGGATGTTCATACTTCATTAGACTTCATCGACTTCATGATGTCGATGATATACATCAAATGAAGCAAAAAATTGAAAACCTTTAGAGCTTTAGAAAATGTTGGTGTGCTCTCCTTTTAAATATTAAAATTCTCGATATCAAGAATATTTTTATATTCAAGTATTCAATATAGCGTGTTTGTTCATTACAAATTATTATTTTTTTAAAATTGATCTTAGAAAAGGAGAAATGCATGCGTTAGAAAGAGGCAGTTTATTATCTACTTAATGACGTCACAGAAACAACCCCTCTAAAGTTTTTGCGCCACCCGTCCCTGACGATTAACTTGCACTGTCAGGTAACCTTTATAGTTAAAAGATCTTGGAATATGAGAACAATATGGGAGCATTCAAATTTCAGTGACTGTTGTGGACTGTTGTTGGTTGTGCTTTCATCGTCTCAATAAATTGGAGGATACGCTATCATTGTTTGACATTCTTCTTCTTCCCCTCGGTCACAATCAGGCATGGCACAAAACATCAATCCGTTCTACGCGTCTCAGAATCCACAGAATAAAGCTAAGGAGGAGAAGCCAAATTTATCGAAAGATAATCATGCAGTTAGCAAACGGTAAAAAACGCATCACTGATGCGTTACATTAGCATCTTTGGAATTCATTATAATGGTTGAATATTTTCTCTGTTTTTCGAAAGAAACATTATAGTCTTGGATTTATTGTTTCTAGAGATTTAAAAGATTTTTCAAGAGTTTTGAGAATGTACGCTAACATAACCTACAGGCTTGATGCTTATATATACTTTAGATTTGTTTTGCTCTGTCAGATGCGTTTTATAAAAGTGTAGCATTCTTGAGGATTGCGCAAGAATTCGCGAAAATGGTGATAAACGGATTTTACTCTTCATGTTTCTTTTAAGCTGAAAGTTGAATTTAAAATTCGATTTGATAGGGTTTGATACTTTATAATACTGCGTGGTTTAAATTACGTTTTCAAATGCGATTTTGAAGAGAAATATTTTGTAATTACGTTCTTTTTTCAATTTTATTTTTTTTATTAGTTTAAGCATACACTTTTTTAAAATGATATTAGCCTTTGTTTTTCTTTGTTCCCTTTTAGTGTTTATTTTATAAATTTTAATAATATTTAGTTTTAAAGATGCTTTCTACTCTGTCGTACAAGTTTGTGTATAACCATTTTTTTGACAAATGATTTTAATTAGGTTTCTTTGCAAGAAATCCTTTATTTATTAAAAATTGAAGAAAATAATTAATGTGAACATCAAGTAAAATTTAAAAGTGAAAATGAAATCGAAATTTTACTAGCGCAATGTTTCTCTTCAGTGTAAAATTAATTTTCTCACTTTACCTGAACTGAATAGCAATTTCCAATTATTAGGTCAATCGATAGTCTTACTTTAAAGTAATAATATTTTTATCCAGCTTGTTATCTATGTATAAATATAAAATACACTCGGACTCCCCGATAAGACGCGTCTTGGCTGGTCATCTAATCCGTTAATCTTGTCAAGGGGCTCCTCGAACTGTAAACAAACTCCGCCACTGACAACATCTACGGAGCTCACGGTAGAGTGGAGGAGTCCGAGTGTACCAAATTTATCACAAGTCCTCGTAATTATTTTTATTCATTTTCTGCAGACTCCAAAAAGAACTTATGATTCTGATGATGAGTTCGGAGAAAGGTGTTTCTGCTTTTCCGGAAGGAGAAAACCTGTTCAAGTGGGTAGGCACCATCACAGGACCTGTGGACACAGTAATTACATTTGATATTTTTTATTAACGAACTTATTATTTTATTAAAAAAATATAAAACGATATACACTAAAGGTCTGGGTTTGAGTTCATAAAAGGAATATTTACAAATATTTTTTACAGAGATTACTTTTTTGCATACTCTGTTTTTTTCCTCAAAGGTCACTTTTAACACTGGAAATATTTTTATTTCGCAGGTCTATGCTGGTTTGACCTACAAGTTAACGCTGGAATTTCCTCAGAGCTATCCTTACAGCGCACCGACCGTGCGCTTTGTAACGTCATGTTTTCACCCAAACGTGGACAACGCCGGTAACATCTGCCTCGATATCCTGAAAGACAAATGGAGCGCTTTGTATGATGTTCACACAATTTTGCTCTCCATACAGTCACTCCTAGGTGGTAAGTATAAAAACAAATATTTTAACATTTTATTTCAACATGAGTCTATACATTATTATTTACTAGTATAATACTAGTATATTGATTACTAACAGAAGCACATTTTATTAACAGAGCCCAACAACGAGAGCCCACTTAATCCTCAAGCCGCAGAACTTTGGAGTGACCAGACAAAGTACAAGAAACACCTCAGGGACGAGTATGATAGGGCTCTGAGTAGAGGTCAACAAGACTCATGATAAGTAATTTTCACCCTTCGGTCCAATTACAATACAACCCCTATCTACACGAATATTATTAAATATCATGACTCAATCACCTTTCAAGTTTGGAATTTTGTGAACACATTGCACTAAGAGTCCCTACAACCTTTAAATTATTTTACTATCCATTTGCTAGAGAAACTTCTTTTTTTCTAAGTCGAATTGGTATGATTATTTTCAGATATAGTTTTATTTGTCCAGTATCTCAGTGATTTCCAAGGGAACAATTAGGGATTTTTACTATCATTTTGCGTCAACTGCATAAATTCGCAACACACATTCGAAACTCCAGGTTCTTTAGTCGAATATAATTGTGTTCAGGTAAATCGTCTTCTTAAGTAATGTAAAATTAAAATTTAAGTGTAGGGCTAAACGAAATCGAGTCTCGAATATGTGTGTGAAACTCATCTCCTTCGTCTGTAAGATTTTTGATGATCGCATATATTTATTTTAATAAACGATCGAGATGAAACACGTCGATATGAAAAATTCGGTGGTAATTGGGCACTGATGATTGCATTTGTGGCGTGCTGTCATTTTCGTCATGTTCGTCGAAACATGTAATTTTGAAATAAATATTTAAGAAGTACAATCTTTTCAATCTCTGATAGATTTGCTTATCTGTGCGTAAGCCAAGGACCTTACATTTAATCTTACTTTAGCTAATTTGTTTTAAAAATTAAAAAATTTGCCTTTCAATGTATTCTTGATTCTTATACGTGACTTTAGAAATTAATAAATCTTCATTCAATCATCATTCTCGACTTTTACATTTCATAATTATGTTTTTAAGTTAAGAGGAAAACACTCAAAGGTTTCTGAATCATACGCAATATTGCCTTGATATCTTTTTCTGTCTCCTTTTTTAAACCTTGTTTTTCTTATCTTCAGAAATCAGTTTAAAATTACTAAGAAATCCAGCGCCATTTACTATTTCTAAACCTTATAAATCTGATCGCTCGAAAACAATATATTACTTTATAGACAAAAGTGGTTCACTTGCATAATGAAAATACCTACAAAATATATCAGTAACCAATAATCCAATCAATAATGTTTCTCTACATTCTGTTATCAGTGTCCCTAACTTTCATCGTTTTGTTTTACTATTTAAAAAATAAATACAGTTACTGGCAAAGACAAGGAATTCCGACTGCTGAAAGATGTTACCCTCTAATCGGCAACATGTGGAAAGTGTTTTCAATGCAAGAAAGTTTCAGTGCCTTATGTGAAAGACTATACAAAAACGAATCCAATCATAGCATGCTTGGAATCTATCAGATCACAACACCAATTCTAGTCATTCGAGATGCAGACCTCGTGAAAAAAGTAATGGTAACCGATTTCCATTCCTTCAGAAATAATGCCATCAACCTTCATCCGGAACTGGATCCACTTTTCATCAAGAATCCATTTTACTCTGGAATTGAAACATGGAAAGAAAACAGAATTTCTTTGACAAATGGTTTCTCTCCTAGGAAGTTGCAAGCAATGTTTCCCTTAATTCGAGAAGTATCCTTTAAGTTCAACAAATACGTCGATGAAAAATTGGCATCGAAAAATGGTCTCATGGAATTCGAATTGAATGAGTTATTCACTAAATATACAAGTGAACTTGTAATGACAGTGGGCTTAGGCATAGAAGGTTATTGTTTTGAAGAAAATAATTCGAGCGCTTTTGGGAAAATCGTCACATCCGTTTTTGGGGATTCTGCACTAAGAGGTAACTTTTCCCAAGTAATACTATTCTTTTTCCCTCTTTTTGCAAAACTGATGAAAGTAGGGGTAGTTTCGAAAGAAATGGAAATTTTTCTTCGGCAACTTGTAAGGGACGTTATCAGTTCTAAAGAAAAAGATGTCACGATTAGAAACGACTTTATGCACATTATGATGGAAGCTGAGATGACGGATGGAATGGACCAAGAGACAAATTTGACTGTTCACTTTTTATCATTTATAATAGACGTTTATGAGAGTGTGGGGAACACTTTGAGTTTTTTGGGATATCAACTTGCCCTTCATCCTGAAATACAAGAGAAGGCAAGAGAAGAGATTAATTCTGTATTGATGAAGTGTAATGGTGAATTAACAATTGATGCCTGCAAAGATTTGATTTATCTGGAACAAGTAATAAGCGAGTCGATAAGGTTTTTCCCTGACACTGGTACTTTTAGAAAAATCTGCACTTCTGAAACTCAACTTGTGGGGTATGATGGACTCTCCTTGCGGGTTCAGCCAGGACATATTATTGCAATTTCTGCTCATGGACTGCATAAGGATCCTAAATATTGGTCAGATCCTGAGAGATTTGATCCGGATAGATTCAGTGAAGAGAGGAAGAATCATCTACACAAATTTGCGTTTCTACCTTTTGGCGCTGGACCTAGAATGTGTGTCGGGATGAGGCTTGCGATGCTGATGATGAAGATGGTAGTGACTACAATTTTGAGGAATTATTCTTTAGAAATTTCTTCAAAAACACAGCTTCCTTTGAAAAGGGATCTAACCAAGTACTTAACCATCGCAAAAGGTGGAATTTGGGCTTACGTAAAACCTTTAGAGAAAAAGTTCTGAGCAATTTTCAATGCATTTTCGTCAAGTTAAAATTTTTTTTTAAATAGAATATTAGTAGAATTAATTAATTATTGATAATTAAAATTGTATTACATTGAAATACGTTTGCGTGTTTTATTTTAGTGCAAGAACCTTCTTTGCTTGTTTACAGAATACATTTTTAGACAACAATATTTACTATAGTTTTACTTTTTGCTTTCTCGTAGAGGAAGCTTTCTAGTCATTACAAAATCCATTTTTCCAAAAAAGTTTTTTTTTTTTTGAAAAATTCGGTGCCGGATGTGTGTGTGTATTTATGTACATATGTATGGCGCCTTTTTTTATTGCCACGAATACTTTAAGACTTTTGTAGATAAATTGATGAAATTTGTAGGGTTTATTTGCACCACCAATATCTCAAAACGTTCCCAAGGATTTTTCAAAATATTGAATTTTACCATTTTTATGTGCTTTTATAATATTTTAAAATCAGTTTTTTAAAATAAAACTTTTTTCACTGACATAATTCAAACCTGATGTTAGGAAAAGAAAGATTCCTTGTATCGAGACGAAGCGTTTGATCTATAATATTTTATAAAAGTAATTATATACGTGTCATTAGTTCTTAGAAAAAAAATTATCAAATATATTTTCAAATTCATCATAAGGGGGAAGCAAAGTGCTCATACGAAGACCACCTTTTGAATACATATAACTGGAGAGCACCCGAGATCGAATTCACAGCTATTTAAACTATGTCTTTTTTAATGGGGGTATTTATTGTCTACTCGATATACTCATATTTTTTATAATAATTATAGTTGTAACTACTTCAGTTTTTTCCTTGAAGTCAAGGAAGTCGATATGACAAGGCACTTTCAAACGATAAGGATTTGATAACATTTTTTTGCTGATATTGTTAATATCCACGTATCATCGCACTAAACTATTCACTAGCATGGCTGGATAATTAATCTATGTTATTGAATAAATGGAATATTTTGAGTGCAGACATTTACTGTAACCCACACATTTTGCTATTGTTAAGTAATCTTAAATCCAGCAATGGAAGAACTTCAGACAAGTACAAATCCAGAGCACGAGATTCAGGTATGTGGTTTAAAAAAATAAATAATAATATATGGCATATATATTTGTTCTGAAGGATCATTATAATTGATTATTAATTTGTAGATATTGAAATTAAATTAATCCTATAGATGAATAGCAATTCATTTTTTTATACAAATTTGTTTGAAACATGTAAAATAATGGCAATTATAATGTTGTTATTATTATTATTAATAACTTATTCTCTTGAAGGTTACAGATATAATATGTTAAAACTAATTTACAGGAGGGAAAAGTCAGGATTAATGATCTCGACATTAATTGTATTCAAGTCGGTTCTGGCAACCATCCTGTACTTCTGATGCCAGGCATGGTGGGTGAGTCTTTTTACTATTTTTTCGAAGTTAAGAAATTAAAGTATGTTGCTGTATAAACATCGAGTTTAAAAATCCATAATTTTTTATATTTGAAATTCTATAGATAGTGTACATAACTTAACATCTTTTTATTACAGTAACTGCGTCGGTTCATTTAAAACTACAGATAGAGAATCTCTCTAGAGAAAAATTTAGAATTATAGCGTGGGATCCACCAGGTTTCGGAAAATCAAGGCCACCTGATAGAACCTATCCAGACAAATTTTTAGAACGAGATGCAATATTGGCATGTAATTTAATGACAACTCTTGGTCACTCAACGTTCTCAATAATTGGTATGTGCCATGGAGGCATTTCTGCAATCATTCTGGCTTCGATGTTTCCACAAAAAATACGTAAAATAGTTGTGATTAGTGCAAGAGCTTACTTTTTGCCACATGAGTATAAAATGGAAGAGAGTAAGTATTTTTTATTTTTTTTCGATTTCATTTTATTCCAATCTATTTAATTTCTATTAATATTAAAATGTGGTAAAATGGATTAAAAGAGAAAAATAAGATTTAAATTTAAAAATCCTTATAAATCAAAAAAACGCAATATTCCTATTAAAAATATTTTTTTCTTCTAAGGTGAACGAAACATAGATATGTGGCCAGCACGAGATCGAGATCCACTGGTGGCCATTTATGGATATGATTACTTCAGAAAAATCTGGGAAGCGGGTGTAGATGCAACAGAAAAAATGTGTGAAAAAAATAAGGGCGACGTGTGTAAAAATTACATTGCTAGAGTAATGTGTCCTACTCTAATCATACAAGGGAAAAAGGATACACTAGTCAGCGAAGAACAAGCCTTTTATTTGAACAAGCACATTCTTAATTCAAGGTAAACTAATTTTTCTAATTTAAATTAGGTCATGTAACACTTTCTCCATTTTTACCTTTTAACGACTTTTTGTATAATCATATAAATATTAGGTAAGTGTTTTGTGGCCTGAAAAGAAATGTACAATAATGATGACTAAAAATATGGATTTAATTTTAGGCTCAAAATCTTTGAAAATGGAGGCCACAAGCCACAATTACAATATCCCGAAGAATTTAATGCCCTCGTTACAGAATTTCTTACCCAGATGTGATTATTATTAATATGGGGAATATTATGTTTTTATTTTTTAGAAAAAGACCAGTCTTTGATAGAATTTTTAAATATGAAAAATTGCAACTAAATGTGTTAACGTCATACGAAACCCTTTAATCTTCGTTTTAAAGTCATTTGTCTTCAGAAAAATATAAATTTTAAACTAAATTTACAAGTATTGAATTCTTTTGTGGCATAACTTTGCATTCTGGTCATGCACCAAATTTAAATTAAGCATTTTATTTTGAACAGTAGAAGTAGCTACATGTATGTGGAATCATTGAATGCTGTGGCGTAAGAAAATAAACGTGGGCTAACCGGTCAGAAAGAATATATAAGGACATGAAAGTAGCGACTTCCGATCGTGGGCGAATATCAGAAGAATCGCTTTAAGCCTTTCTCAAAAATCGGTTAAAAAGAAAAACTTTAGCAGGCCCTCGCTCACTCCTCTTACATTAAATATATGTTAACTTTAATATTACATTATATTTTATTCTTTAAGTTTTTATTAGAATGACGCATCCATTTTCTAAGATATCATTTACCAAATGATAACAAATAGTTTTTTTTAATAATTATCGTCGAGTAAAATATTTGTTTCTACAATATTATCCGCCAACAAGAGATTATTTGAAAAGAAAACTTACAAGTGACACAAGTGACTTAATTACTTTCTTTGTTTTGCTTTTTTTTTTAAATTATCATTTTTATTAAATTCACTACAAGAAGTTATAAATTCTTTATTTTTAGAAATTGAACATTTTAAAATAAATTATTAGTCATAAGAATATGAAGATTATAATGATTAATTCTACATCAATAAAGGGAAGCGTACCTTAAAATTGCCTTATTTTTTACCTAAAAAGTGAAGAAAAATATTACTGAAAAATATTTATTGTACTAAAAACTGGATTGTGAGAACTTTAAATTATCCAGTCCTTATATGCATCCAGTATAGAAAGTGGATTGTACCACTTCAATCTTTAGTCCTTACATACTTAATGTTTTTTCATTACCGATTTGGGAGAGCAGTTCTGGAATTCTTCAAGGCATAAATCTTGTTTATAAAACCTTAATACCCATTTAATGGTGACAGTGAATACTACAAATAACTCAAAAATTCGAAATATTACATATAAAAATGCTGAATTATTATCCTTATTTAATAAAATTATATAACAATATATAAACCAAATTCTGAACAACTTTTACTTTACATAGAAAGGTAAGAAGGATATGAAGCATCACAATAATGTCTTCTTCCATGCTTTTACTAATCTTAGGAGAGCACACACAAATTACATGATGATGTGTACCCATTAAATAAATTATTACCTTCCGGAAATGAATAATTACGTGGGAGTCCTCTGCTCTCTTTTGATAACATAAAAACATAACTAAATTATGTACTGTATTGAATTCAGTAAATGTATAAATTTTGTCCAATTATTATTTATTGATAAGTGTAATTATACTAATTCTTTCGAGTACTTTAATAATATATTCATAGCTGTTATAATATGTAAAGAAATATAATTATAATTGAATACACGTTTCAATTTTTTTTTATGTAAAAGTATCATAATTAGTTACTTGAACATTTTTTTAAAACACGATTATTGGAGAATACAAAAACTCTGAAAGACTCAAAATGTGGCAGTTCCCTCATACCATAATTCTTTTCGTAAATGAGGTAAATTCGGGGGAAAAAATAGGACAAGAAACAAAATCAATACGTATTGTATAATTTTGATATAATTATTTAGAAATCATTTTTTCAATACCAAAATTTTGCTTCGTGAAAATGCAACCATATCTCGAAAACTATCGAATCTCTTCTGTATTGTTAAACCAGCTTTTTACCATATCTAGTCCCCGACTTTCGCCATATTGCAGTTTCTGGGTATGGTCCCCTGGTGTGCAGGTCAAGTTGTTATTTATTTTTTTTTTTCGTACTGGACCGATGCAAATAACTCGTGATGCGAGGCAACTTATATACATATTCATGCACCTACATAATCGACCGAACGTGACCCACGTACACGTTTCATAAAGGTACTTCATTATTTTTCTTCGTGAACAAAATTATGTGCAGTTTTCACATTTCAAGTTTCAGATGTTTCTCATCAGAAATCAAAAATATTGTTGACAAAAGCATATCTCATGCTTTATGTTGCAATAAACAAATTATTCTAACTAAAATTATTTTCTTTAGTGAGAATCTTTGAAGAAAAAAAAATTTGTCTGATTTGACGTCTGCAACTTCAGCCCAATGAAATAGTAATTGATAAATAAAATTCAACCCTGTAAAAACCTCAAAGTTTGAGAATAGTTTTTTAGAGGTTTGAAACTTTAAAAGTCCTCTTTAAATAAATCAAATAACGAATAACTAGGACGAATTTTGAATAATTTATCATTTCTTTTTATGAATGACGTATTTAAAATTTACTTTGCGAAGGACCTTAAAGTGCAAATCGTTTCGAGGATATGACGACATTTCGAATGGCGTAACATACTGGGACCCTCCCTGGCATAAATTGCAATTTCTTTGCGACCACACGTTCTACAAAGACTGTTGCTTGAGACCAAGAGTAAATGCACCAGTGCACAACAGAATGCTTCATTCTAATTCTTTTATTTTTATAATTCTTCAACATAAGTAAATGTTTTAAAAATCCATTATTTCAAATCAAAATTTTTAAATTTCTTCTCTTTTTATTATATTTGTTAACTTCTCAGAGGAGTTTTGTTTTTTAATGACCGAATACGCCCATTTTTTTTTTGTGAGGAAAGGTAGAGGATGACTCACGCTCGCAATTGGATTTCGAGCTCGCAACTTCGTCTTCGCCGACGCCATTCTGAACTTTTAATCGCGAAATCAGCGAAATTGAAGTAATCGAACTAAGGTCGGCGCCTTCTATGGTCCCTGCTTGTTATCGAGCAGTCAGAAATGTCGATTCGACGTCGAAGAAATAAAGTTGAAATTCAAAAGATCGTCGATTTTTTCATCAATTCGACGGTTTTTTATCGCCAAAATCGACGATTCTTTGACCTTCAACGTACAAAGTGTTTGTAAATTCTCTTTGTAGTGGTGAGAAAATCCAGTTTATAAAAAAATGTTTTTTTTTAACATATTTCAAAGGTAATATATGATGTCCTGAAAAATTGTCTAAAATCGACTATAACTTCTCAAATAATTAAAATTCAAAGCTGATGTGAAAAGAAGAAAGATTCCCTACATTGAGACGGATCGATTGACCTCAATAATTAACAGTAATTAATGCATTTAATTGAAAAGAAGGAAGTAAAGTTATGGTTCTTTGCACTTTTGAAAATTAGGCTTCTCATCTGTCTTTATAAATAAAGAGGGGGGGGGTAGCGTAATAAGGAGTGGAAGAGGAGGAAGATTGTTTAATACATATATTTACAATGCAAAAAATTATTATTTGCAATATATATTTTTTTATTTAAAAAAAAATTAATTACTTCACAGCTAATTATTTAATCCTTTGTATTTCTACTATGCCCTATTTTGTCCTGTTTTCAAACTATTTTGTATACCTTGCCCTCTTTTTAAAATAAATTTTTGTCCTCCTTTTCGAAAATCAATTATGGTCACTCTACTATTGTGGATTATTTGCGATACAACCGAATGCAATCGAATGTTTATAATCTACAATAATTTAATTTTTCGAGAAAATAATGTGTGCGTGTTAAACAACTATGAAATACGTCATCTGCGGAAGTATTTACTGTAGTCGTCGCATCTATGACGAGATCAATACAAACGAGGCGAGGCAAGTTCGAATGTTATATATATATATATGTGTGCGTGTGCCTATATATAGATACTTTCTTTTTAGGGTGAATTCGATCAAAGAAACTCGATAATAAGATATATAATATAATATATAATTGAACAAATTCACCCTAAAAAGAAAGTATTCTCTGAAATAAATTTTAATACTGTTTTACGCATGATACAGGTTCGATATGTTTTAAACAAATACGTCTCCAAAGACATTCAGTGCGTGTTTCTTTCCTGCATAAAAAATGGTTATAAATCGACTAGAGTTTTTAATATTCATTAAAGCCCTTGGCTTAACTAGAAAGGAAACAGAGAATTCTCCGAAAAAAGCTGGATGATTATAAATGATAATTAATTATAAATTACTTTAGTTAATTTCATTTTACAATATGTAATACATACTCAAATTTGACAATTCTAATGTAAATATTTACAGGTCCTTACTCTTTTTCAAGTGCATATGTTAATTATGTTTTGTTAAGTTATATAACATCGATTTATAGATATGCAGGTGAATTAATTGTTTTACCTTTTTTTTATCAGTGACTGGCAAAGCAAACTAGAGTTTATATTGACCAAATGGGGAACATGATGTCACTCGCTCGTTTATACTTATATGACACTTACATTAACTCGAGTGGTCGAAGGACAATGGTCAATGGATCATTATTAAAGATCGATGGTTATTATTCTTCGCGTACTGTTTGATCCACATTTGTGTTTCGTAACAATAATAATACAAAATTTGGCCAGCTTTTTGATATAAAAATACATTCATTATTCAACTAATGTATTAACAAGTCTCTAGTGTATTAGAAAAATTTAAAAACAGTTGAGATTTTTGTGGAACAATTTAAACATTTAGTGATTTATAAATACATACATTTTCTGCACTAAAGAGACTAATATTAATTTTTTAAAGATTTGCAACCTTGACCTCGCATTGCAGGAAGTCTTTACATGATATTAAATTGGTCATGACATAGAGAAGGCTACTTTTATTCAATAATGTTAGAATTTTAATTTAAAAATCTACATATCATTA
>JAUESI010000035.1:1468577-1482653 GCA_032275145.1 Synergus laeviventris
CTTCCTCAATTTAACAAGGTCTCGTGCTTGTAGACAAAATTGAGATCAAATCGAACTAAACCAGTCAATATTATATTAATATTAAGTGTAATATTGTGTATAAAATTTGACCCTCCCCCTGGTTTTATCTGTCTGCCTCTGAGTGTTTTTTCTTTCTTGACCATTTTTGATAGGGTTCGTTTTAAATAACATAAAATAATATTGTTAAAAAGTTTTCAAAATTAGTTTTTTATTTCAAGATATTAATTTTATTTCAGCTTTCTTTGAAAAAGAATGTGGTATCCTAACTCTCTTTTTTGACCTGCCCTTCTACGAATTTTTTAAAAATAATTCCTTTACCAATTGCGAAACACCATAAATTTTATCATTCCAATTATTCCTTGAAAAGGATTTTTGAAGAAGCGAAATATTTATTTTAGAAGATTTTTTTACATTTTCATCATATTAGTTTTATGTCTACTTTTAATCAAATTCTGTATATTGAAAAAGGTTCATTGACACTTCAGATGATGTAATTAAAATGTAATTAAATCACACATGCCATATTAAAAGAGGAGTTGAGAAATATGACCCGAGTAAAAAGAGAAGCTGTTCTTATAGTACTTCGTGCAGAAACGATGGGCAAGTGGAAAGTTAGGTTTATATTCAGGTGGGGCACCTGCAGTCAACTTATAACTTTCTGTGCAATTTCCAGTAGAGTTTTAGAGGTAGTAAAATTAACGAGGCATTTCGAACAGCAGAATCCGGAAGAGATTTTAATTTCTTCTTTAACTATAATAATTTGACATCCTTATTACGAGAAGATGTATCATTTCCAGATGAAATAATATTCATATTTTAAAAAAAAATAAGAATAGATAGATTTTATTTTTAAATATTGAATACATTTTGATTAGAAAATTTACACCGTTATTTTTGAACCTAATTAAATTCTCGCGCAAATAGAATGCGAAATTCGTAGGCTCGTCATATTGTACGTAGCTTTGTAATTGTCAATAAGTAAAGTTGACTCACGTTTCGATTCTGTTATCGATGGGCCGGAAGACACATTATGAAGCCTAACTTGTTGGGAATTCGATGACGTAAAGTTCCATACTTCCACGACTTCTTAAGTGCAAATTAGCCTCAACTTTTATTTATAATTTTCAAAATTGCTTTGAATTATTGATAATATCAGTTTTGTGGACATTTTCTGGGACGTTTTATAAACATTTAAAAATTCTCCTCATAGTATTTTAGGTACATTGACACGGAGATTGTTTGCCTGATTGTGTTTATGAGATGATTTATCTTAATTTCTTCCTTAACTTATGGAACAGAGCCGCTTTATGTGCTTGTTTCTTTGACCAACGAGACGATCTCGATTTATCTTCTTAAATCGACATTAGATTGGTTAGCCCTAAATCGTGTGAATTCTTCCAAGTAAAAATTATAAGAACAATTATTACATAATAAAATTAATTTTCGTAATATGCCTCTTGATTTCATCGAGAATGTACTTAATAGAAATTCCGATTATAAAGATACTTAATGTTAATTGAAGACATTAATTGCGAAAGTCGCTGCATTGTTACTGCCAATAAACGAATAAAACTTGTTTTAAGTATTTAAAGTTTAAAGACTTACGCTAATGCGTATCTTTGTCAGTATTCGACCTGACTATAAGCAAATAAAATTAATCGTAATGAGAGCCCGTGCCTTCCGCAATTAGTAAGGAAGCTCGACGGAAGATGTGACTTAAATTTCGCTTAAGTAGCTTTATAAAACCTTATCACAAGGTCTTGTATGGAGATGAAGTTTGCTATTCAAAATTCCTTTTAATTTCCAAGTATTATTAAATATCTCTTACGTTATTAAATTTGAATAAGTAAAATAATTAAATATTATAATATTTTATACCTTATGAAGAAAAGTTAATTTCATTAGTAAAACAAAATTTATTGCTTGACAACAATTTTAATTGGACTTTCTTCTATCAACTAATCGTAACAATTGGCTGTTTCATGCGGGACTGAAACCTGAAAGATAAACGGGCGGAAGTACAACAGTCTTCAGAAAGATTTACCGTTGGTTGAACAGCCCGATTTTCCGCATGAAAGCCTTTAACGATTACTCATCGAGAGCAAGATCCGAGGCAAAATCATTGTAGATCGTCGATAATTATTATCGGCATCTAGCACCGAAAGAAACTTACAATTAAAAAACATTAAAAACTTAATGCAATTAGAAGCCGTTATATTTCATATTTGAAATGTTAAAAATAAAGTGATAATAAAGTTTGATACAAAATTTCGTATAATGATTTCTCTAATTCCTTATTATTTGTGGTTTAAAATCTTAACAATTATTTGGCAAGCTTATACTCTAAATTTCCTTCTGCTCGATTTTGCAACGATTTTGGCTCGTCCTCTGGGTCATCGCACTTGGGACGTTTGTAGATCTTATTTCATGGCTTTTCAAAATGATTTAAGAATCGCTTCATTTCGAGTGCGACACCTTTAACCGAAAGCCTAAAATAACAGGTCGTTATTTCCAATCCATTAGATTTCTAATTTACAAATCTCTTTTCCTAATATAGTTCCACTGTTGCAAGAAATAAAATAAAATAAAATTAATATTAAAATAAATAATATTATAGATTTGATCAGTTTTAGAAATTTAGATAGTTCAAGAATTAAATTAAAAAACAGAAATAATTTATAAGTAAGTTTTAGTTGCAAACACGTCCTTCTGAGGATATTTGTTTCTTTAAATTGAATGAAAAGGTTTGGTCCAATTTTTGGCAATGAGATTCTATTTAGAGTTCCTTTTAAGTAGTGTATAAATGTGGTTAGAAGATCCGTGGGGTCTTTGGTGCATGTTCTTCGAGGAATCTATTTATGTCGAGGAGAAAATAGTAAATGCGAGACAAATGGAGTAGAAAAATTCGGAGGGTAGTCAGACGCACAGGAGCATGTTAATTCTGTGCACCCTCTATTTTAGGACTCAGATAAGTTATCCTTGTCCTCAGAGCACTTTTAACTCAACTGAGACTCTTCCAAAGGAACATTTTTTTCAGATTGTCTTCTTAATGTCTTTTGGATTAACTTGTCGAGAGTCATTTCCGTTCGCTTTTAACGAGTTATTATTATATACGAATGGCTTTTATAGATTTTCGAAATTCTTATAGAAATTATTTAAGCTAGCTGTGGATTAAGGAGGATTAAGAATTTTTGTAACCAATCGCTTAATCAGGGTATATACCTCGTCTATAATAAACAATTATAAAATAACTTATCTTCGTGTTAAAATAAAAAAAATATAAAACTTACAAACATTTTTTTTTTCAATATTGACAAATTAAACGACTACAAAGTTTCATCTATAATGAATTTCATTTTTAATTGAGAATTTCTAATCTCTGTGTTTTAGTTTTGGGAAGTGATCTCAGAAGAGCACGGCATTGACCAGATTGGGATTTATCATGGAGAGTCTGACCTGCAACTTGAAAGAATATCAGTTTACTACAATGAGGCATCTGGTAATAAGACTAATTTAAATCTATTTTCTCATTAAAGAAGTTAATTAAATGAAATTGACAAAGAATCGTAAATTTGAAATTAAATTAGATGTAGTTGACCAAATTGATGTAGTTGAATTAAATAAGAACATTAATTAAACAAAGATTCAGAATATAGCGTTTAAAAAAAGTTTGTGTAGAAAATGTGAGGTCGTAACTGACTTGAGAGCTCGAGGGCATAAGGAACTTCACTTTCTTGTTACTGTGTGTTTTTTCGGTTCTTTGGATTTTCAATTCAAGAATAGAAAATACTTTGCGACGTACCCACAAGAGGAATGAAGATAATGTATAAGAAGTCTAAAACGAAACAAACTTTGTGTGAACTCAAATGACAGAAATAAATACTTCACGTTCACTCCAGAGGTCTTGCACATTTTTCGACAAATGCACCAAGTTAATGTCTCAGTTTATAAAATAATTTTTTCATTTACTTTACACTATTTATGTAATATCTGCACTGATTTGGCTCTCAACGCTACAATTCTGAATTGAATTATCAGTGCCTTAATATCTCATTTGTAAAAGTAACAAGTACAGACTCACCATATATGCACTTCCGCCTTTTTAACGACTCAGTCAAAATCGATTCAATCTGAATCACCACTTACAATACTTGCTAATTAATACCATATGCAATAATAATAATAAATAATAATCATAAATCATTTCCAGGCGCCACAGCATCTAGTGGAGGAAAATATGTCCCTCGAGCAATTCTACTCGATCTGGAACCCGGAACCATGGAAGCGGTTCGTTCTGGAACCTATGGAAAACTATTCCGTCCCGACAATTTCGTCTTTGGTCAATCAGGAGCTGGAAACAACTGGGCCAAAGGTCATTACACCGAAGGAGCCGAATTGGTCGACTCAGTTCTCGACGTTGTCCGAAAGGAATGTGAAAATTGTGATTGTCTCCAGGGTTTCCAATTGACACATTCCCTCGGAGGCGGTACCGGATCTGGAATGGGAACTCTTCTCATTTCGAAAATTCGAGAGGAATACCCTGACAGAATCATGAACACCTACTCTGTAATGCCATCACCCAAAGTTTCTGATACTGTCGTAGAACCCTACAATGCAACCCTATCTGTTCACCAACTTGTGGAAAACACAGACGAAACCTATTGCATCGATAACGAAGCCCTTTATGATATCTGTTTCCGAACTCTTAAGGTTTCCAACCCATCGTATGGAGACCTCAACCATCTGGTTTCTTTGACCATGTCTGGGGTCACCACATGCTTGAGGTTCCCTGGTCAATTGAATGCTGATCTCAGAAAACTTGCTGTCAACATGGTACCATTTCCGAGATTGCACTTCTTCATGCCAGGCTTTGCACCTCTAACTTCAAGATCTATGCAACAATATTCAGCATTATCGGTTCCAGAATTGACCCAGCAGATGTTTGATGCGAAAAATATGATGGCAGCTTGTGATCCGAGACATGGAAGATACCTCACAGTCGCTGCAGTTTTTAGAGGAAGAATGTCCATGAAGGAAGTTGATGAACAGATGTTGAGTGTCCAAAACAAGAATAGCTCCTACTTCGTTGAATGGATTCCTAACAATGTGAAGACTGCTGTTTGCGATATCCCACCCAGAGGACTGAAGATGTCTGCCACTTTTATTGGAAACACTACAGCTATTCAGGAACTTTTCAAGAGAGTCTCTGAGCAATTTACGGCCATGTTTAGGAGAAAGGCTTTCTTGCATTGGTATACTGGAGAGGGAATGGATGAGATGGAATTTACTGAAGCAGAGTCGAATATGAATGATTTGGTTTCTGAGTATCAGCAATATCAAGAAGCAACTGCTGAGGAAGATTTTGAGGTTGAAGAGGGTGGAGATGATTTTGAAACCTGTGACCAGGAATGAGAGATCTATTTTAGAGGTAGTAGTGGATTTTATACGTTTTAAGGATCTTCTATTCTAATTGGAAGAAATCAATTTCTTGGAAAAAATTGAGTGATCGAGTATCAAAGGGCGAGTGTTAAAAAACTAAAAGAAAGCAGAAAGGGGTTTGTTTTGTTTATATGATAAAGACTGAGGTCATGGGGGGGGGGAGTTTTTTTTATTTAATTTTAATATACATTATATTGATTTTAAGTTGCGAAAGACTTCAGAATTATTAATATGTTTTATAAATTAACAGAACGATGTTATACTATTCAAACTCATCTTTTTTAAAGTTTGTACCTACTTAGATTTTTAAGAAATTTCAGAGTCGAAATAAAAGATCTGTAAAGATATTTTAAGTATTTTATTTATATATTCCCTACTCTAGATAATTATAAAAACTTCAAAATAAGCAGTTGATATTCAAAAAATTGAAGTCAAACACCAAGTTTTTTAATTGTTCTATTTGGAAAGGCCTTAAAATTTTATGATTTTGCAATAAGTGCATACTATTTTACTTTCATTAAAAATTAAAAATTTTTTTATTAATCATATATTCTTTCATAATAATTTTATTCGGAATTGATTTTGAGTCAGTCGCAACGAATTTTTTGGTATGTTTACTGGATACATTTTTTTTGCAGAAATTTTGGTGATTTTTTGCAAATATCTGAAAAATATGGACTTTAGAGACGATTCTTTTGTTTTTTGACCATTCAATTTTCTTTCACATTCAGGAAACCATTTTTAGCCTAGACCTTTTAAAATTTTCTGACAACAAATTCTCAGCACCAATTTCGGCCTTAAAATCAAGTTTGTCTGAAAAACTCTTAAATTTCAAGTATTATTAAAATAGCTTTAATATGAGGGAAATTATTCACGTGCAAATCGGCCAATGTGGAAATAGTATTGGATCAAAGGTGACGCGTTGACCAAAATGTGTCAAATAAAAAGTACGGCATTTACAATTTTTTAGATTAAAATCAATGTTTAATTTTTCTTTTAGTTTTGGGAAGTGGTTGCTGATGAACATGGAGTAGATGCAGATGGAAATTACATTGGGAATTCGGATGGCCAGTTGAAGTACATTAATGTCTTCTTCAAGCAAGTATTCGGTAAATGAGTATTTTAATAGTACATATTATATTAAAATAAATATTTATGATGAAATTAGTTTTTACTATTTAATACTTCTGTATATATATTTTCTTAAATATCAAGGTGGAAGATATGTACCAAGGTCCATAAATGTCGACCTTGATCCAGGATGTTTGGACGCGTTAAGATCTGGATCAACTGGAAGAATTTTTTCTCCTGACTGTTTTATCAGTGGAGAAGCTGGATCGGCCAACAATTGGGCCAAGGGCCATTATACCGAAGGCGCGGAGCTAGCCCACGAGACTCTGGATATGATAAGAATAGAAGCAGAAAATTGTGATTTAATCCAAGGTGAGGAAAACTCAATGACAGTAAAAAAAACAATATTTAAAAAGAAATTTTAAAAACAATTTTTCTTCTTTTAAAGGATTTCAGGTAGTCCACTCACTTGGAGGTGGTACAGGGTCAGGAATGGGTACTCTGCTGATGAATAATCTAAAAGAAGAATATCCTGATCGAATAATTAAAAGTTACTCCATCATTCCTTCGCCAAAAGTTTCGGAGACAATTGTTGAGCCTTACAATTCTATTTTATCAATCAATCAATTGATAGATAACTGCGATGAAACCTTTTGTATCGACAATGAAGCCTTGTACAACATCCTTACAAATAACCTGGAAATAGCAGGTCCCACTTATGCTGATATGAACCATTTAGTATCTTATTGCATGGCTGGAATCACCACCTGTCTCAGATTCCCAGGACAGCTTAACATGGGTCTCAGAAAATTGTTGGTTAACATGGTCCCATTTCCAAAACTACACTTTTTTATTCCTGGTTATGCACCTTTAAAGAATAGGAATTCAGCACCTTTTAGAACCAATTCGATTGCAGAGTTAACTCATGAAATTTTCGATGCTAAAAATATGTTTGCATTGTGCGATCCTACCAAGGGCAGACTCATGACTGTTGGCTTAATTTTTAGAGGAAAAGTATCTCCCAAGGTTGGAAATTAATCGACTTTCTACTTTAGTTCCAAATATTCCTCAATTTTAAATACATCTAATTTATTTATGCATCTAATTTTATTTCAATTATTAACTAAATATATCATTTTCAGGAAGTGGATGAAGAAATGTTGAAAATTCGTGAACGGAACAACTCTTATTTTGTGGATTGGATTCCTAATTCCATAAAAGTTGCAATGTGTGACGTACCACCCCGTGGTTTGGACATAAGTGCTACTGTAATATTAAATTCAACTGCAGTTCAAGAGTTGTTCAAAAGACTGGATAATTCATTTTCAGTGATGTATCGGAAAAAAGCTTACTTACACTGGTACACAGGAGAGGGAATGTATGAATCTGAATTTACTGATGCACAAAGCAACGTGCAAGATCTTATTTATGAATATCAGCAGTATCAAGAGGCTATATCTGATCTTGAAGGTTTCGAAGAAGAAACAATGGTTCATGAAGCTGACGATGAAACTGAATCAGTAAACATCTAAATAATGCAAACCCGCAAACATTATCAGTTGTACTTGAAAGAATGTTTAATAAATTGAACTATTTTTTAAGAAATGAATTAACAATTTATTTACAAATTTAGTTTACATAGAAATTAAAATAAGGTACTTTAAGTTTACTATACGATGAGAGCACTAACAATTAAAAGTGAAATTACTTTCTTTTAATGAAAAATCCAAGAAAAATTATAATTATTTATTTAATAAAATTGAACGGTTTTGAGAGGTTTTATATATTCTTACCTGGTTTTTTCACTTACTGAAGACCATTTATAGATTTCTCCGCATTTCAAAACCTAATTAAAATTTACAAAATTTACAACGAAAAAAAAAAAGTATTTTGTGTCCAGAGAATGCTGGTTTCGTTTTTTAGTCCAACATTTATGTATAATTTACTAGTATTTAATTAATTAATACTAATAATCTTATCACTCATTATCAAACATTACGGTCAAACATTATCGTCATATGAAAACTGATGATTCGCCAGATTTTTCATCCGGTATAAGTGTTGAATTTATAAATAATTATGCTTTACTTATATTATAAGGACAGTTATTATAATTATTGGAAATAATTATTCTTTATAATTATTCCTTATTATTATCAAATGAAGGAATTAAATGGGGAATATAGGAAACAACTTACTCTGAAAAATGCAGCGGTCGCCATGGAAATAGAAATAAATTAGTTTTAGAATATATCCTATCCTTATGATTATTAAAATATTAATATTAAATTAAATATTATCATTAATAAGAGACAATATTATGGATATTTGCACTTTTTGTGCAAATGATAAAAATAATAACAACCATTTTGCTGAATAGTAAATCTTAATCTCAAAAATCAAAATACATATAGAAAAAGTATACGAAAAGTCAGTATACGTGTAAAAAAATCAAAAAATTATATTACAAAAGAGAGTGTAAAAATGTAAAAGTATAAAAATTTGTTATCTTCGACTCTAAGCCTCCTGGATATTCAATCTTCATATAAGTCGAAGTCGCCATCTTCATCGTCGATAGTTGCCTCCTGATATTGTTGGTACTCAGCAACCAAATCATTCATATTCGATTCTGCCTCAGTGAATTCCATCTCATCCATACCTTCTCCCGTATACCAATGCAAGAAAGCTTTTCTCCTGAACATAGCAGTGAATTGCTCTGAGATTCTCTTGAACAGTTCCTGGATGGCGGTGGAGTTTGCAATAAAAGTGGCTGACATCTTCAATCCACGGGGTGGGATATCACAGACGGCAGTTTTCACATTGTTTGGAATCCATTCAACAAAATAGGAGCTGTTTTTATTCTGAATGTTCATCATCTGCTCATCAACATCTTTCATCGACATCCGTCCTCTGAAAATGGCAGCAACCGTAAGGTACCTTCCATGTCTTGGATCGCAAGCTGCCATCATATTCTTGGCATCAAACAACTGCTGGGTCAATTCTGAAACAGTTAATGCTCTGTATTGCTGGCTGCTACGAGCTGTCAATGGTGCAAATCCTGGCATGAAGAAATGCAGTCTCGGAAACGGAACCATGTTGACTGCCAATTTTCTGAGGTCAGCGTTCAGTTGGCCAGGGAACCTCAAACATGTCGTGACCCCAGACATGGTGGCTGATACGAGATGGTTCAAATCACCTGAAAGAAAAATCAGGTTGAAAAATAGTTGAAAAATACACAAATTAAAAAAGAAGATAAACAGAGGATAACAGTAAAAAGATGAAAGACTAACCATAAGTTGGATTCGAGAGTTTTAAAGTCCTGAAGCAGATATCATAAAGGGCTTCGTTATCAATACAGTAAGCTTGATCTGTGTTTTCCAGAAGTTGATGAACTGATAAGGTAGCATTGTAGGGTTCAACAACAGTATCTGAGACTTTTGGTGAAGGAACGACAGAAAAGGTGGACATTATTCTGTCAGGGTATTCTTCTCTAAGTTGGTAAATTAGCAGGGTGCCCATTCCAGATCCGGTGCCACCTCCTAGAGAATGGGTCATTTGGAATCCTTGGAGGCAATCGCAACCTTCTGCTTCTTTTCGAACGACGTCGAGAACTGAATCGACTAATTCTGCTCCCTCGGTGTAGTGACCTTTGGCCCAGTTGTTACCAGCACCAGATTGTCCAAAGACGAAGTTGTCCGGTTGAAAAAGTTGACCAAAGGGTCCTGAACGAACCGAATCCATGGTGCCAGGTTCAAGGTCAACGAGGATCGCTCGGGGGACATATTTGCTTCCAGCTGCCTCGTTATAGTAGACATTGATCCTTTCGAGTTGAAGGTCAGAGTCTCCGTAATAGGCGCCATTTGCATCGACGCCATGTTCATCGGAGATAACTTCCCAAAACTGCGAAAAAAAATTTTTTTTTAATTTAAAAAGATTTTTTTTAATCCCAGGTCTAGATTAAATTGATTCGTCATTAATTCGCGAATTCAATTGCGTCAATTTCTGATGTTGGGGAAAATTGAAAGATTTTAGCAAGAAATTCAGAATCTAAAAAAATAATTTTTGTATTTATTTCATTTACAGAAAAGCCATCAAACTGTTGAAAATAATATTAATAATATTAATAATATAATAATATTATAGAAATAGTATGGAATAGTCCAGAAAATATAATTGAGGAAATTATGTTACTCACCTTTGCTCCAATCTGGTTACCACATTGGCCAACTTGCATATGCACGATTTCACGCATCTTGAACCGGTTTACAAATTCTTCTTAAAGTCAAAAAAGTCTAAAATCTTTTCTGGTGCTTTCAGGAGGCTTGAAAATTGATCCAGGCTTAGAGATCGAGGCACGACGAATTTAGAGAATGATTTTCAAGATGTCTGATAAAAAACAGTAGATGAACGTTCTTCCTCAATGACAATTGACAATCTGCCTCTCCCTGAAACTCACTTCATTTGGAAAAATATCGATTTAAAAAGAAAAGAAATTCGAGCAAAACTAGTTCTATTCCCTTTTTAAATTATAATGCTATTTTTCAGAGAATTATATTTCTTCATCTCAAAATAAGTATAAGCCAAATATTTTTCCTTTTCATCTTTTTAAAGAAAATTTACTTAATATTTTTTGGGTAAACTTAATATTTTCTTGGTAATATGTATATGTTATCTTTCATTCAAACATTAAAATTTTTAAAAATTCCATCTTCACTATATAAGTCTAAATAGTCCTTTTTGATGAGAGTTTATTACAAATGAGATACATTTATCTGTACTATGTCATTTATCATGCTACCACATGGAAGCCTTCATGCTTCTTCTCGAATTTACAGATTGCACAAAACAGGATGCGATGGACGATCATTACAATATTATCTGTAGGACCTTAAACAACTGAAATGCCCACGACAGAGTATGTAAGTCCTGTTGGAAGAAAGCAGTCATTCCCATTCAAAATTAACCTTCCATGAAATATCTTTCATTAAAATAAATTATATCTATTATTTACAGAGGAATCTAGGTGTTAAAAAATCCCCTTGAAATTTGCTAAATTTATTATAACTGAAAAAATGCTCATCTACTGAAAGAAATTACTCTTTTAAGACCATGATTACTTATCCAATTCCTACCTTACCGACTTTTATACTTTCAGGCACTTTACTTGAAAAAAAAATAGGGAAAATGCATTTTAGCTAGTAGATAAAAGTTCTAGATGCCTGAAGACCTGAAATATGGTTACAATTATACATGGCCTTAATAGGTATATTTTTCTAAATTAAAATACCTCTACAAAAAACGTCAGATTGAAAAGTATTAAATTCTGCTTTCTGCATCATTCGCATTAGTTGTAAACAGTTCGAAAAACATTTAATGCGACCTGTCGCATTGAAAAATATTTTTATATTAAAAAAATTCAAATGTATTTAAACTTTTCTCGCATTCAAAAGTATTCAAACACGGAGAAAAGAGAATTGCTGACTTTACCATTTAAAATATTCAACATGCGCTCTGAAAGTATTTTTTCTGGAAATTATTAAGTTTACAATTTAAAATAGTAAAACTTATTCATTTCCAGGAAAAATACATTCAGAGCGCATTTTAAATGGTAAATTCAGCCATTTCTTTCAATCTTATTTTTCAATCCCATTAAATAGCATTCAAAGAATTTCGAACTCTCATGAATATACTTTTTAATTTGACAGTTTTTGCAGGAACACATTTTTAGTACAGGTTTCAATTGACAAGGACTGTTTTCTTCACAAAGGCAGTGTGTGTTCGACGAATAGACGAATAAATATTAAATAACAAACGCAAACGGTAGTCTGGATTTCATCTTAAGTATTAAGTCTTAAGTCCACGTGCTTTAATGTGTACTTGATGCTGTTTTACTTCATCAGGCGTCGGCAACTTGCAATAATTGTGCACGCACTTCGCGCAATTTTCTGTTATTTTTAACATTGCATTAAACTGCATTGTTTCGCAAGACATTGATGATACAGTAATGCACGAATGTAAAATGTTCATTGAGATGAAAATATCTTGAATTGATGACTACATGTTCTATAAGTAAAGTTTAATGTATATGTACGAGTAATTCGGACACGAGGCAGGGTTTACGAAGAGATTAGACTGTTATAATAAATGTAATGGGAAAAAAAAATAAATACAACGCGTGCCTATACTGAGAGTATGATACAGAACAGAGGACTGACACAGTCAGGGACATCAGTAAAGGGATTTTGGCATTTTTCACAGCAAGAAGGTTGAGGGACTTCTATACCACTGTTACGAGTTCTTTTTTCAGTTCCTAGACATCTTCACTGTCGGCGTAACGTAAATTCGCAGTTTCGTCTTCACTCAGAGACAGGAGACATCTTTCTATTTCTAGTGGTGCCACTTCCGAAGGTGAAGACGAGTCTGATAGAATATTTGACTTCGAACGACGATCTGGACCGCCATTTACGAAGTATTTCAGAGGGATCTCTGATCTTTCTTCTCTGGGACATCTCCTGGAATTTGAAAGTATTTTTTAAAAGTATGAATCGCAAGGATTCTTCCCCAGCATTTTAGAACTTCAATTTCTTCTCTCAATCTGAATTGGTTCAATTTTACTAATTAATAGTAGTTTACTATTAATTAGTGAAAAATTACTAATCCCATTAGTAACACTATTCAATGAAATATCTTACAAAGTATGGTACAACTACTTATTTGTGGTTGTGGCAATTATTATGAAATATTTGTGTCGACGTGTGGTTCTGTCAACCAAAATCGTGGTTGTGGCAACCACAAATGAGTAGTTGTACTATATTTTACTATTTCTGTGGTTATCACAACCGTAGAGTTTTTTTAGAGTCATAGCAATTTTTGTAAATCTTATTAAATTGCTTAAAATTATTAAAAATAAATTTAAATTCTATAGAACATTTTTTAGATCTCTTTAAATTTTGGTAAATCTTTAGAATCTTTTGTAAATCTCATGAAATGTCTTAAAATTACCGTTAAACCCATTAAAATTCCATGAAAAAAATTTTAGACCCCTTAAAATTTCGCAAAATTTTAAAAGTTATGAAACATCTTCTTAAATCGCTTAAAATTCCGTGAGGAACTTTAAAATCACCTAAAGTTAGTTACAATCTCTTATAACTTTGTCAATATCTCTAAAATTCCTAAGAACCTCATGACATTTTTTAAAATGTTCAGATATAATTTTTTAAATTCTCTTAAAAAGCACAGAAAATTTCTTAAAATCTAGCAACCCCTTAATATTTCATGAAAAAATATATACATCTCTTAAAATTTCATAAACTCTTTTAAAAATTATAGCAATCTTTGTAAATCTTATAAAATTTCTTAAAATTACTAAAAATCCACTAAAACTCTATGGAAATTTTTTAGATCTCTTGAAATTTTGGTAAATCTTTAGAATCAATTATAAATCTCATGAAATGTCTTAAAATTACCGTTAAGGGCATGTGATACTTAGAAAAATGATTGATTTTATATGTTCAAATTTCTCAACTTTACGGCTACAAAAATAAA
>JAUESI010000035.1:1495195-1517504 GCA_032275145.1 Synergus laeviventris
ATATGATTCATCAGTTTTCTTATCTTTTATAGGTCAAGAGGCAACCCACTTTCTGTTCGACATAAATGAAATCATCTCACGTCTGAATGGGAAGATTTGCATTTCAAATTGTATTTAATGTCCATTTGATCGGTTTCTAATAATACATGTTCATCAGAAAATTGATTCCCAAGTTCAATTTATGATTACAAGCAAGATTTTTGCCTGGTTTTTCTTAAGATAACATAATAAATAAGATTGATGGGGTGAAATGCTACAAATAGAGTAGAGCTCCAGGCATAAATCAACATTAGAAAGAGATGGAAAAAGTAATCTGTGGTAATTTTTTGGTTTAACAATATTAGGTACAAAAATAGATAAAGATTTTGTGGAATGAGATAACATGAATTAGTCTGATAATATGAGATAGGCGCCCATTAAATAGCCCGTGTGGAACAATTTTGTGAATCTGATCGGGGGCTAGCCAGACCGTCTGATAGGTTCCTGCTCAGTTCCCTAATAGACCGTCTAAATTAGACAGTCTTGACAATGCTAGATTAGACGATCATTGGCCATAAGACTGTCATGAATATTGAATGGCAGAATAAAAGAATAGAAGTTAAAGTGATATTGATTGTATATGCACTTAGTAATCTTTTGAATTAAGTATAATAAGGTAGAAAAGAAAATAAGATCACATATAAAAAGCAAATCTTTATAAATCATGATGATACCAAATATAAAAATGATATAAATGTTAAACATTTTAACAATTTTATTCTTAAAGCTTTTTGTCTTTTTTGTAAAAGTAAATATGCAATTAAGTAAAGATTTCGATTAATATCTTGTATAAGTTGAACAAAATTCTATTTGACCTTTATACAAAATAAATCAGGTCAGTGTTAATGAGTTAATTTCCTGGATCCGAATGCCAAATGGACAGGATATCGACTGACTAATGGAATAAATGCAAGGAGCATGGAAAGAAGAAAGAAATATGTTGAATCTTACTTGTGAGAAAGCTAGAAAAGCTGCTGGCAGGGTGGCAGGTATGCAGAGCAGATAATACATAATGTTCTGATATCGGCCTTTCTCTCCCACATGTAGCAACACCTCGTCGAAGTCTATGGAGCTCATCTTTCCTCAAAAAGACTCGCTGTCTCTGACTTTTAAAATTATTCAAGGTGGATGAAAATCCTTGAAAATCAAGCGTGATCCTTCTTGAATCACTCGGCATGTCCGCCACTCATTCTTGAGGACACTCTGTCCTTCCTACCCTAACACTTCCTGTGACCAGCACCAGAAGCAGCACTTCACTTTCAATGAATTCACTACTAATTACTTCACTATCAATTGACTCAACATTCATTTATTTAAATTCAACGCTACTAATGAAAAATTAACTCATTCGACGTGAATTAATTCACCAGGAATTATTCCACTATGAATATTGAATAACTTCACAAATAATAACTCTAGGATGATAACTACAGTAACTACAATTCTATGACTGGAGAGAAATTTTGTTCCACTTGAGAAAAATAGGTCCGGTGTCATTAACACTCTCAGCATTGAGGATCGTATTGAATAAAGAGAGCCTGAATTTTATCACTATTGTAATTCTTAATACTAGATCAATTGTGCATTTCCACGAGGCACCGGTGAAATTAATGTCCTCTGCATCACCTCGCGTTTCACATTTCATCGCGAACACCCTCACCTCCCCTCACCTCACTTCACCACACGTTTGCGTCACTTGCAATCACATTAGCGATAGTGAGGCTGGCATTATCACCACAAGAAGAGTCGCTAACACTTTCCAAAATCACTGATGATTATATGCTTTATTTTAATTGCAACCACTGCTTTTTCTCTTACTTCCGATCAGAATTTGGACCTGAGATTCTGAATAAAATCGCAGTGGGAATTATGGTGAATTTTGAAGATTTAAGATGATTGGGAGATGTCGCGAGTTTGAAACTTGCATGTGCACAGGATCACATGTTCCCACTGTGCCACCAATATTGAGAGTCAGCCGTTTCCTGAGAAGACTTCCTCTCTTCTGCTTGCCTCCAGCATTTTTCTGATTTGTGCCGTTCTTGATCGGCTGCTCCTCTCTCTGTAAAAGGACAAAGATTCTTTTTTAATAACAATTTTAAGGAAACGCTTTTAATGGGAGTTTGGAGACTCGTTAGTGCTACAGTTTATCCAATTTCATTTTATTCAGTATAATAAGTAAATAATGTAGAAAAAAATGCTGATATCAGTTGCGCAGTTTTCAGAAAAAAAAGTTTGAGCATTATGAGCGATGAATACAAATCATTTGAGCACGTGTTGTTATGATAGCAGACAAGAATTTTAATTGTTCACAAGTTACACAAAACACGAGAGCACTTGTCTAGTTCTATAATTATGTAGATTTTATAATAATCCAAGAATTTTGTTGACTTTAGAGTCAACGCTTTTCAAGAATTTGCTTGCGAATCTAAGCAAACAAATTCTCGAATTATATTAAAAAATATTTTTATTACATAACTCATATATAGATTTATTCGAAAGTTTTAAGTAAAAGCAGCTTTTTTGTGATCTCTTCAGGTCCGTTAGACCATTGATTAATTTTCTTCGTATTTAGGGATATCAATCAAAATACTTATTTTTATCAAACATTCTTAACGCAAATTCCAATTACATTAGTGTGAACGTCGACTTGCACTATATATTATTTCAGTTCTAATCGTATTCTATTTTACACATATTAAAATTGTTTTCAATATTTGTAAATAAATAACTTTGATTAATAATCTACTCTAAAAATTGCAGAGCAGTATTACTAAAATATTGTTAGATATAAATTGAGAAACATAAATATATACTTCTCTCATAATGGTACATTTTGTGTCGGTATAAGAATCGCGTGACAAGAAACAATTTTACAAAATCTTGTAATTTCAGTGAAGCTGAAAAATCTTTAATAAATTTCTAGCACGTTATATTCTCTATTTGAAATATTTCATCCTGGCACAATAAATGTCAAGGTTTCATTTTCGTTTCTTTTTTTTTTTACAATTATAAAAAACATGAAAATTATTATTAAGTTTACTCAATATTAATTTGCATGTCAATTTGCATGAGAATATTTGATGCCATAATGCGATTCACGAATAAATTACAAAATGATCGGTGCACCTGACTTCATAGTTAATAAATATTCCAATAAATCTCGAGGGCAATAAATCATTATAATGCATCAGTAATGAATTCTAACTTTGTTTCGACGGGTTCGCAGTAGAGTGGCAAATATCGGAAAAATTTAATTAATTAATTAATTGATACGCCAACGCCGGAGGATAGAATAGATCTCGTTTCCTTGTTAATGGTTTATTGGAAATTTGCTCCAAATGGATCTATTATTTTAATTACAAAAATTCGCCCACGTTGTATATGAAATTTAATTTAATTATTTATTAATTCTCATATGTAAAGGGGAATTTCATCAAGACTAAATTCCTGATCCTTTACACTTTAAAGTAATCCTAAACTCCTATATCGCATGAAATGTGGATAGGTGAGTACGCATGTACTGCGTGTGTCTCTCATTGTTAGTTACAATTACTAGTGACGTCACAGTGCAAACAATGTCATCTCATTTCGCACGCCTTCGCCTTCGCCCTCGAAACTCATCTTGTTTACGCCATCCGTAACACTTCTTTTCGAGTCTCTTTTTGTCATATTGTCCATTTTTTCCCTTAGTTATTTATAAACGAAATTAAGAGCTCTCCAAAAGTAAAAGGAAGAAGTGGTTTTTAATACTGCACTGATGAGAGGAAATTCTATTTGGTTCAAGAGGTTTTTCAGTTCCGGTTAAGAGGAATCTATTATTCCATCCTCAAGAATGTTCGCAAAATTTGAAGATAATTTTCAAAATATCTTACATTACGTTCTAATAATAAAAACAATTGTCGATTTCCTGGAGAAGGACCCCAAGTCGATTGAATTTGATCAATTATATAATCTACAAAGGATTTTGTCAAAAAGCTGACCATTATTCTTAATCAGTTGAGAGTATACAAATTCACGTTTCAGGTAGTAAAATATTTTTGATATGTAACTTTTAATATAAAAGTAAAACAGTTACTCACAGGTTCAAAATTAATATCTCCAACAAAACATTATAACAGACTCTCAAGAACTTTAGATGTATAAAATAAAGCTTTTTGTATTACAATAGTTTTTCTCATTACTGATCTGGTAAAAACAAAAGTAAGTGATTCTCAAATCTCCCCAATAGTTTTATATCATCCTTAGAGGGTAAAATAAACTTGTGTAATTTATATCAGATCTCAGCTCACCCTAAAAAGTTATCCTCTCTTCCACGTTGTAACCCCTAATTCCGGAAGACGAAAATTCATTTTTAAAAACTCTCTTCTCCCAAGGAAGCAACTTTTCCGAAACTTGGTTACACAGAAAACGAGTAAAATAGAAAATAAAAAAAGGAAAAACACGATTGGATGTGGAAAAAGGAGGCTTGCAGTACACGCGGGAGTTACAAGCCTACAACGATCACGGCACTCGGAAGTTCGCTGGAAGCCACGGGCACTCTTGAACGAATCAGTCAAATCACTGCACCAACCTACATCCGGTCTCCTTCGCTTCTGCTACCACGGCCGGGGCCGTTCGTACTTCTTCTGGCGCGTCTGAGCCAAGTGATTCTTCAAGTGCTGGAAGAGGAATTCATCGTCGTAAAAGCGCACAATCTCGGTCGGAAGTTCAATCGATTTCCCTCCTTATTCTAACTTTTCTCTCTTATACATTTCCCCACTTTTCCAGCAACTAGGAAACTTTACTAATTTCGCAAACTTTGATGATTCCTCTCTAAAACGATCCTATGTACAAAATAAGACTTCTTTCATTAAATCTTCTTTTTCTTCCCTTTCCTCTCTACTGCCTCTACTTCCTCTACTTTCCCTATCTTCAATTATTTACCTCCCCTCTTCATCTCTTAATCCTTTCATTCCTCTCTCACTTTTTCTATATTTATCCTTTATTCTGATTATCCTCTTTACTATTTATTCCTCGATCTTCTAGTCTCTACTTCCTTTTTACGAGTCTCCCCTAATATTTATTACTTTTTTCTTCCTCTCTCCCTCTGCTTTTTTTTCTCTTTAAAATTGTCGTTCTCTTTCTAGGTTTGAGTCTCTTTGTCTATCCCTGAATCGAAATACCACTACTCTAGGCGGAGTAAGTAGCTTCCATCGCGAGCTGAAACTGAAACACAACGTGCAGGGGGCCGCGGTATCCTATCCCGTCCTCCTATCTATCATTTTGAAGCCCCCCTTCGGCCCCTCTGGATCCACCGATCGAACAACGACTCTTGTTGTCACACTTTGCCGCTCACTCCTTCTCTGTCTCTCCCTCTTCCCTCGAGGCCCTCGATCATCATCGTCACGTCACAGTCAGTCGACTATTAATATAAAAGGGGTTCCTCGACACTACACGCGGTAATTGTGCGTGCTTCATATTTGCTGATTTATTTTTTATTTTTTAGATACGGCGCACCCAACACGAACTTTTACCACTTTTCTCATTCGCGACGATTTGCCTCGAAGGAGGAAGAATCTTCAAGGATATCTGATTTTAGTATCCTAAAAACAGACGCAATCTTTGGTACTTCTTACTCTTGTAAAAGTATAATCTAAACATTTTTTTATTTTGTATACATCCAATCAAAAATGGATGTCCGATACGGTGCCGAAACAACAAGTTTGTTTGAATCAAAGAAACTTTTTATAATCATCGATGACGATTTTTAAATCTGTGAAATTGTGCACTTTTTTTTACCAAGATCTCTTAGAATACAGTCAATATTCACTTATAAAATATCTTTGAAGTGGATAATATCGACCATCCATTTCTTACTGGGTATATGATATAAAAGGATATAAAACAGAAAAACTATCTTCAACATCTGTAACGAAAAGTTTGAATTCATTATAAACAATTATTACTCATATTTTCGACTATAATATATAGAGGGTTAAATCAAATGAAACAATTCCAATATTCTTAGGAAAACACTTTATTCTTAAAATTTATTATGTCTTACTCACTTTGCAAAAAATCGCTTTCCATTATTCCAAAACAACTTTCCATTATATATATATACATGAAACATCGAGAAAGGTCTTATCAATTACATGAAGGATGCATATTTTTCTCTTGGTTTATTTTAAATTGCATTTGAAGTACAATCACATGCTGTGTTTAATCTTTACAATCTTTGCTGAACATGCATTTCCTATAGAGATACACAGTGCAAATAAAAGATTCAATCTACGCAAATTTTCTTAACACTAAAGAAATGTTTGTTTATCTCCGATGAATATTCATCACTGCATTCCTATTTGTTTTAATTTCGTCTTTCCTTAATTACATGATTAAAGTGCATAAAGTAAACTTTTTGATGAGAAAAATATATATACACATGTTCTCACAAGAATAAAATTATTTGAGGAAAATATGAATTAATTTTGAACTTACAAAAGTTTGAAGTACAGATCTAATTAAAAAACATGGTATTTACAAAAAGTTTGTATATTAAACGCGTTCTAGAAAGTTTATTAAATGCATTAATGTATGCATGCAAATATAAAAGTCACGTACTAAACCAGTCAATCTACTGGACTTTTCCTTACTTTCCGATATTATGGTTAATTTAAAATCCACAGTTTATTTTGTCTGAGGAAAACTTCTCAACTTTGATTAAAGTTTTTATTAACCAATAAACTTCAGAATGCCGCGGATATAAAAGAGTTGAAACTTAAATTAGAATCGATTTTGAGTCTTATTTGAATTTCCAGTATGAGAAAGCAGGGAATTTATTATCAATAGATTTAGATTTATGTTCATAATTTGTTTTAGTTTATCCATTTAAAAATATAATTCGAAAATTTTATTGAAGTTATAATTCATAATTAGTAATACAATAATAGATCTTTCGTGAGACTTTTACAAAATTGAACTAATCCTTTATATGAAGAATATTAAATACAGTTCAATTTGCTTACATTTGGAATTGATGATTTTATAAACCTTTTATAGTTTGTAACAGTAAAGTTTTGGAACAAAATTGAAAAACACAAGAATCTAGAATTATACATTTTTTTATAAATGAATTTAAACTGACCACAGACTAATGTACATCAATACAATATGAATAGGATAATAATATTACATTTAAAAATAATTATTACTGCATATTTTCATCTACTTCTAACAAAGAAACACAATAATTTAAAAAATTAATATTGATACCATTTTCGAGCGTTTCAAATTGTCGCCATGACAATACCAAGATGGCCGACCTGCGCGCGCAGCTTTTCATGCGTGACTGCACGTGTAAGTTGTGTTTACAATCGTTCGATTTCTAAAAATAACTAAACACTCAAATAAAATTATAAACCAATAAAATTCGGTTAAAAAATTAAAACAATCTTCGCTTGACTATTCCGTAGAAAAACTATGATCACTATTTCTGGATTTTAGATATCCTGCACTAAAATCCTCTTCATAAAATTCTGTCATTCGCATCATATAATTTCGTTCGCGAACTGAGGATAACATAATAAATCATCACCTCGAGCCAACTCATTCTTTTATTTCGATTTGCCAGTAAATATTACATTCTCACGTCAATAAACTCCGCCAGGAAGTGCGAAATCGCTCCCGATGTTCCCCCGACATTATCGACCACCGACTGTTCACGAACACCAGGAACTTGTCGTAGGCGTAGGTGTGTGAAAAACATTCACGAGGCATGTCAGAAGAATTTTATCCTTGCTTTTTAAATGGCAAGTGCCGACAAAGAATCATCTGCTGGTCACGGTTCAAAACCCACGTACGTAAAAAAATTAAATTTCGGAGAGAAGTTAGGAACTAACCTCAAAATCCATCAGCCTGAACCCCACGTCGTCGTCAAGAACAAGATAAACAAATCTCTCTTTGTGGATAAAACCTTATTAGTAAATGACTGGCTGAAGGATAACGAAGATAATTTTTTCGAGAAGGATAATTTAATTTATCCGACCTCTCCAATCTTGGGTTCGACATTTGTAACGCGAACTCCAAGATCGCCGATTATTGGGAATTGCAAGAAACGACCTAGAAGGGACACAGCAAATGAAAGGAGAAACTCTAGTCTTGATGCTGATTATCTAAAAGGGAAAAATGCGTCTCTCAACTCTACTAATTTATCGAGTGAAATTGAACAAAGTGGACCCAGTGTTCAAAGAAGTCAAAATATTCAACAGTCCACAGTTTTTCACTCATCTCCGAGTGCTAATAAATCGCCGGTTCTTAGTGACAAAGTTCGGTTACGAAAGTTGCGACAAAAGAGACTTTCGGAAGTAAAAAGTAAAGCTGGTTCTGAAAAACTAGACAGTAGTTTGAAATCAGAAAAGGTTGAAATATTTTCGGAAACTCTAGATGAAAAGTCCAAATTCGAAAAGAGAGAAATAATCGAGGAAGAAGAAATTGATGATGAGACGTTTTATGAAGAAGAAAAAGTTGAGAAGGAAGAAGTGAAAGAGAGTATAAATGAATCACTGGTGACAATTGAAGATTGTGAGGAAACCCAGATTAGTGATTTTAAATCAAGTAGAAAAGAGAATTTATGTAATATAAGAAAGAGTGTCAAAGTATTTATAGATAATGAAAGTATTTGTATTGAAGAGGATACGGAAACGGAAGAAAGTGAGAGCATTTTTATAGAAGAAGTTGATACACAGGATCTTGATCTTGTAAATAATATAAAAGAAGTACCGGTGAATTTGAAGGGAAAAATTCAAGTTCCTTGCCAGTCGTCTTCTAAGGACTCTGATGAAACTTTTTTTTCCAGAGCAGGAAGTTGTCAATCTCAATATAGGCAACCACCTTCTCAAAAAATTTCGGAGGTTTCATCTTCGAAAATCAAAGCTGATAGTTTGGATCAAGTCAATCATGCAATAAGCAAGGAAACGGCAAAGCCGGAACCTGTTATGCAATCGTTTATTAATATTTTGAGAACTGCGAAAAAGAAGCGAAAGTTAAAGAAGTAAGAGATTTTTTACTTGATCGAAATTTTATATTAACTAGAAATATAAATAGAACAAAATCTAATCAGGTTTCATTTTTTGTTATAGGGGCAGTTTAGCAGCAAGGCTTCAAACCCTAGTCAACCGAGAAATATCGTTCATGCGAATATGGCAACACCAAATATCACAATCAGCTTTTCAAGGCGTCAATGTTCAGTTCGTCGATTTATATGTTCAAAGGTACTACACCTCTTATGGGAGGCGATTCGCAGAATGTCGTTTAATCGATGATTCACATAATCTCCTAAAAAACATTATAAATCTTCAAACTGAACCCGTTTTAGATTCACAAACTGTAGATAGTAAAAAGTCAGTTAATAGGATAATAACAGTAATGACTATTCCCGAAATTATAGATGGGCTAATCGAAAAAAGGGGAAGACATTTAAAAATTTATCCCCCTTGGGAAATTCTTGATCAAGAAAATATTACTCTAAATATTAAATATTTCACCGTTGACAAGAAAGTACAGTTCGAGATAAATAGTGAAAAAATTTCCGAAAGTGTTCAAGGTAACATAGTAGAAAAGTTCGATTGCCCATGTATTCAAGAAGGAAAAGTCGTTGATGATTGTAAGCTTAGGTTTGGTAATAAGAAGCCAAATGTGATAAAAGAAATCTTCAATATTTCATCCTAAATTGTTAAGATGAGAACCAGTTAAACTTTAGATTATTAAATAATCTCATAATTTGCAAAAGTTTAATACATTAGCATACATTGCATATAAGTTTAATGTCAAGTAAATTACAGACTTTTTATCAATAAGTCTAGAGTTTTTTTTCTATTATTTTTAACTTGAAGGAAAGGCAGGTTTAGGTCTTAAAGAAAATAGTTACTTGAATAGTTTTGATAACAGTTTATTTATAATTAAGTTATTATTGAAATATTATCAATTTCTAATACAGTTTATTTTAATCAATAGAATTGTCAGAGAGAAATTTTGTGGAGATGAAAGAATAAATGATGTTGGATAAATTTAATTACAATTTGCTTTATTTTACTCTTCTTTACTATATTAGCACAATCTAATTGTAAGTTCAAACAATTTTTAATTGCGCGTTTTTCAGTTTGGAAACTTTTGAATGTACATTGCAAGTCAAAAAATGTTTTGCAAATTATATTTTAATACTTTTATTTTTAAATAAGTGTTTTTTATTTACAATATAAAAATATTTTATTATCTCTGATATTACCAACACCAAAGATAACAATTCTGATTACGTTTTTACATCTGTTTAAAACAAGTACTTTTACCGATATGGCAGGTTTTGTATTTATCATACACCTAATGCCAACTTTTGCCATCAGATGGAAAATAGTTTTCGATCATTTCCAATGGTCGCTTGTTTTTTTGGTTTTTTCGTGAAGTTCAGTGGTCTGGTTTTTAATTATAACTGAATTGGTCTAAAAAAGATTTCAATTTTGTTTCTAAAAACTTCGAATAATTCTTTCATCAAAAGGTATGTTAATTAATTTTGAATATTTCACCGACACGTTTGTAATAATTTAATGTTTGACGTACGATGACTAACCTGACAGTTCTATATCACAAGAACAAAAACACTCTTTGTTTTTATGAAACTTAGTTTTAATAATCAAATTAATTGATTATTGTATAATCGGTGATTAAGAAGTTAAAGATATTTTTAACGTAAAGAGTCTAATTTTCAATATTCTTTGTGTATACATAACCTAAAAATTTCAGACTGCTCCTAATCTTATAATCATATAATTTACATGAATCATGCTAAAGCACACATAAGTAGGATGCTACTAAATGACACAAATATTTGTAGTGGTGTTAAATTTCTACTAGGAGTAATTTAATTGAACTTCTAGTTTTAGAATTCTAATTTACATATCATTTACACTGGGAGGTATTTTTGAATGTTTATATCCCATTTTTGTGATGTTTAGAGTGAAATTCTGTTTCATAGTTGTATTTTTTTATATATTTTCTGTACGAAAATCCATAAAATAATTTTATATAAAAAAAGGAATTGTTTTTTCTTTTTTGTTACTAAATTAAAATGAAATTTAATACAGATTTGAGTTCAAATTTGAAGGCACGTTAGATATCAAATCTGAATGAATTAGATACAATTTAGGTAAAAAATTATTTCAAAATTTAGAGCATTAAGAATGAAAAGCGTTTTATACTATAACGAATAAAATATATTTCATCATTTCAATTTGAATGATTGTAGTTTTAACAGGTTTTAATAATTAGAAATACGTTTCATTACTTACTGATAAAAGAATCCTTTTAATTGTTATTAATTTCACAGGCAACAATGTCGATAGCACAGGATCGGACAGAATTGTACGAAGAAGTGAAATTATACAAGAACGCCCGGGAACGTGAAAAGTATGATAATCAAGCGGACTTGTATGCAGTTGTAAATACACTCCAACATCTCGAGAAGGCCTACATCAGAGACTGTGTCACGCCAAAAGAGTACACCGCCGCTTGCAGTAAATTATTAGTGCAATATAGAGCAGCTTTCAAGCAGGCAAGCACTTTTTCAGAATTATAAAATATTATCTACTATAAGCCACTTTAGCAGAAATTAGAAAACTATCATATCAATAATATCAAGAAATATAACTATTATTTTTATTATTTTGCCCAACGATTTAAAATCAATATAAAGAATTTCAGCAAAGTCGGAAACGAAGTCTAAAGAAATTCAATTACATATATAGATGGATATTATCGGTTATGCAATGCACCTATCAGAATAAATCTACCAATAATCCCAAAGCATCTTTAGATCTTTCGATAAAAATTATGGAATTATTAATTTCAAACGAGATTTATGTTTTCCCAATCTAAATCTGATAATTGAACTTTTTGCTCCTTATGTAGTAACTAATTTTATTTATAATCTCTCTCAATATTTTACATATGTAGCGACTCGAAAGTAGACACAAAGAAATTTACTAACCAGAGTGGTTAGTAAATCATAGTCGAGTTTATGAATAACAATTCATTCAGACTCAGTTTCATGAAATCTGTACCTAGCAATATTAAATATTATTTTTATTACTTTTGTTCCAGGTGCAAAGTGATCAATATCCGACGATTGACGCCTTCGCGAGAGCTTTTAGACTCGACTGTCCAGCAGCACTCGAGAGAATCAAAGAAGACAGACCAATAACGATAAAAGACGACAAGGGCAACACTTCAAAATGTATCGCAGACATAGTATCTTTGTTCATCACGCTGATGGATAAGCTCCGTCTAGAAATCAAAGCCATGGACCAACTGCATCCAGATCTCAGAGACCTCATGGACACCATGAACCGTCTTAGTATTCTTCCAAGCGATTTTGACGGGAAGGAAAAAGTATCCGAATGGCTCCAAACTCTACACAATATGTCGGCCTCTGATGAACTAACAGACACGCAAGTCAGGCAGCTGATTTTTGACCTCGAGACTTCCTACAACGCTTTCAACAAGATACTGCATAATTCTTAATTCTCCATCCTATCTATATAAGCTGTGAATTATTGTTCGTGAATTATTGCAAGCTCGATTTCGTTTACGAAATGCCGTAGAGCTTAGTGTATCGAATTTGTACTGAAATGATTGAAGGTTTAAATCTTTATTTTATATAGAAGATAAATTTAATTGTAGGTAGATAGCAAGTGTACACAGGCAACTATTTTATATTTGATATATCATACTTCTATTGTCACTATTTGTTGATTGCAATATCTATCAAGTGTATACTAATAACACAATAAAGTTATTAATAGCTAGACGACAAAAACCTTTATGTAGCATTTTTGTTTTAAATTAAACAACCGTGAAAAGTTTAAAAATAGTGTACATTTTATGAAATTTTGGGTATTTCGGACTTGGAGGATTAGGAGAATGTGGAAGAGATTTTTAGATTAAATTTTCTCTTTGATCTGGTATAAAGTTTTCAGAGTTTTATTTGCTGCATATAAACTAGAAGGGTGGTTCTTAGTTGTATTGGCCTAAGCTGATAGGATGCTGCAAAATACAATAACGGCTTAACTATTGACCAAACTAAACTAAATTAAACCGAACTAAACTAACATCTAACCCCTTCGGGCTCTGTAGTCTCGTTTATAAACCGACGAGCTACGAATTTGCATGTAATAGAGATGCCATTCAGTGGTCGAAAGGAGAGAAAATCACCCCGTTGTTACGAAACCTCACCTTCCCAGTGCACTACAATAAGCTGATAGCTTCCAAAGTTTGCAGGTATGTAATTGTCTTCACCTATTAGGAACCGATTCCTTATTATAATTAGGTATTGTTTATCTCTGAAAGGGTACTTTTTATTAAGTAGAAATAAAGAGATCGAGTCTTATTTCGAAAATGAGTACAATTACAGAGCAAAAAGATATCTAGTTCTAATACTTTTTGAGTAAAATAAAGAAATATAATCTTGTGACCAGACCAACCTTTAAAATTAAAGTGATCCCCATTATTAACTTTATATTATCACTCTACACAACTCTATGATAATACTATATTTAATTCTATTTATACAGGAAAATTGTGGAAAATTGTGACATGGGACCTTCATTCTGGAGATTAACCTGTCGCTTGCCTCAATAGAGAGATACGCCAGGTGATATTTCACGGGAGAGCTTTCCATGGATTTATAGCCCTTCCAACGGTTCGTTCCAGCGATTCTCACGAAAATGAGAAAGTTTCTTTATGACTGTTCTGCATATGCACAGCGGTAGCCTGCGACCAGGGAATTGAGACTTCTACATTGACAGTCTTTGTAATCGAATTCAGATATACTGGCACTGAGCCACATCTCGTCAAGTTCCTTATAAAAGATCTGCGCAACTTTTTTTGAAAACAAGCTAGGTGCATTTGTGCGTTCGTAAAAGTGAAATCTGTTTCTGGCATCGGTCTAGACAGGTTTATTCTGGACAAACATACTTTCATCTCTCTTTTGCATACCTTAAGAACTCAGTTTAACTCAAATTAACTTTTAAAACTAATAGACTCAAGTCACTTTGAAAATGGACGAAAATTTAATAAAATCAGAGTACTGGGGGGTGGAGATTGATCTTTCAAGCAAGAAATATGAAATATATGATTTTTATTCAGTCTTCCTGAAGGTTTAACGAAAGAGTGAACCTCATGCATCTATAAAAATTCTCGCAAAATTGAGAACAGAGAAGTCATGCCAGGATTTTTATTGCGGGTCAGAATTCGTTGTTTCACTTGAGTAGTTTGCAAGAAGACGTACTGCGAAGCATAAAGTACTGGAGATATCTTAAATTGATGCAAGGTGAATACGAGAGCGTCTAGCATGAAAATCAGATATCTTCCTATTTTTCTCCAATGGCCGAAATATTGCACCATCCACTGAAAGTTCTGCTTCATTGCACTTTTACATTGGAATGGAATAAAAAATTCTCACAGAACTCGAGATATTTTTTAACGTATTTTCATATCTTATATAATCAAATGGAAATGTTATCAAGTTTTTTCATCAATTCTTCTATTATCATCTTCAATTTATATACGTTAAATATTAGTTATTAGGTAATATTAGTTAAAGCAGATATCCGCGTGGAAATCTACGAGGATTTAATGATGGTCAGATAGGATACCTGTCGAGATTTGTCAAGGAGTTTATTTTTAATGGGACTTGTAGACTTTCGAGTTCCTATTTCTTGTTTAAAGAATATATTCTTCTCTCGGACAAAGCCCTCATAAAATTCACATCGTGACGCTTCGTGGTAAGCGTTTTCCTCAATGTAGCAATCGATTGTAAATTCAAGAGAAACGTAACTTATTATAGTCTCCTGAATTTGTTTCTTTTGCCAACATTATTTTTTTATGTAGTTCATTTACTCCATGATCGAAAGTTTATTCTATTTTGTGTTTTTTTTAAGATATGTTTTCTACATCTGAGTTTTGTAAAACCGAAAAATTTTCATAAATTTTAGCACTCTCGTAAAAAATGTAATATTGAGTCGTGTAGCTAATATGAAGAATGTTTATTGGGTAAATGTACTTTAACTTATATGATCAGATATTGGATAGTTATAGGACTAGTTGCTTGAAAAGCATATCGCATCGAGACGACGTGAGAAGGTTCAGAAATCCAAGCTGATGCGGAAAAGAATAGAAAAAGAAGCATGAAGATAAAGATAGAAAAAGAAAGAATGGAAAAGAAAAGGATAGAGATGTGCAAAGCCTTGTGCACGAATGACGAGGGTAACGAAAATTTCGGGATAAATTTATGATTTCACCGCTATGACCTATGTGTTGAATTCCAAAGAAGTCACGCCTCAGGAAAAAAGAAAAATACTGACAGCTTGACACTAAGTTGTTCAATTTGAAACCATTTATCATTTGCTATTATTTATTTAATGTATTTTAACAAACCGCAATAATAGAGATGGAAATACTGGGAAAATCGATATAACGATGAGGCAGTAATCCAGTTTTAAAAGCTTTGCTTCCCTGTATTTATAGATTTATAAGCTTCACGCCACACTGGTTGGACAAAGCGATAGCAGATGTAAAGTTGAAAAATCAGATACGATGCATTAATAAAGAGGTGGACGTAGAGGCAATGATCGAGTTCGATCGATTGCATTGCCTCCACCTACAGTCGTGAGCATCTCCCGAGGGTAAGTTTTACCCGGGTCAAAACCCCCAGAGACCCATTTGTATGAAACAGGCCCAGTTTAATGACTCGGCTAGCCAGAAATGCGCCTCGGGGGAACCCGCGATTTGGATGATTCATGATGCTCGTGTAGACTCCTTAACAATCCTAATTATTCCTGTCCTTGCTCTTAAGTTTTCTCTGATTCGACTTTTAAAAAGGAAACAAATTGTTTCCATTTTTCTTAAGTTAAAAATAAAAATGTCTTCAAAATAAATATTACCTACTTTCTTCACGGAAAAAAATGTTATTACATTATTCCATCTCGCGGATCAAAGCATAGCTTAAAGAATGCCGGCTTTACCGGATGTTTTTTATCTAATTACAAGACCTTCCTTCATTCAATCTTTCCTCTTTAATCCTTCATTTTCACGTCTTCCCTTGGAGCTCGCCAATCTGCCTCCGCCTTCCTGTAACTTAATATAATTTTTAAGAAGCGGGAACCACCCCTCTAAATTATTATATATTTGCTTCATAAATCTTTCAGACACCTTAGCTGATCACTGGATTTTTTTTTACATTTCTGTAGGTATAGTATATTACTCTAAATAAAATTCACTGAAAGAAATTCCGTCTTCAGGGTGCCTTCTGTGTGGGAATTTAAAAAAATCCGGGAATCGATCTTGATTTTATTTTTGATGTGGGAAGTGGATTTTCCGGTATAAAAAGAACTTTTCTTAATAATCAATTCTCCTGAAATATTTTGAATTAATTTCAAATCGTATATTCCTAGTAATTCCTTGAAATCACTTGAATTTTTAGAAATCGTATAAAATTCTTAAAAATCATAAAAAATTTTTCTAAATTTCTCGAAATTCGCTAAAATCGATTTCCAAGAACTTAAAATGCTTACAATTTTCTAAAATACCTAAACATCTCTTCAAAATTCGTAAAATGTCTGAATTTTTAATTCTTTGAAAATTCCTTGAAAATCCTGAAACCTATTATTTTTATTTAAAAAATTATTATTTATTTTTGACGCATTCTTTGGAACTTAACCGAACATTTTTTTTCTTACGTAAAATTGAAAATTAAAAATACAATTTTAAAATAAATTGTAATAAATTAATTACAGTAAACACGCTGTCTTATGTGCAGACAATATTTGTTTAAAATATGTCTCTCTTTTTAATTTAGAATATTTCGATTCGATATTTGAGATCCATGATATGTTGATGAATGCAAACGAGGCAGAATAAAAATTGCTTGCCGTAAATCGGCGGTTCGAAAAATTCAGTCTTTGTGAAGATAACAAGTATTGGATGAGGCACAATTCGAAAAGTTTGCATACTCTAATACGAGCGGCGTGGAGAAAGAAGGAAAATGGATACCTAATAAAAGAGGATGAGAGAAAAAGAAAGAATTATCTAAACCCCTCGAGCGGTGTCTGTATTCCATCCCGTCGCAAAACCGTCGCGAATTATTTTCACATTTTGCGAACGCAAGGACCTGCGGAGTCGCGGAATTTTAACGAGTTTTGAGTAACTTGATAAAACCAGAATACACTAGGCAAACGCGTAACTATAATCATCCCGTATCATTTTCGCGGTATTATATTTATATACGCCTCATCGCATTCTGTTTCTTCTCTCTCAATAATCTTGGGAATTTTATTCTTCTTCATATCTTCTTTATCGCGTTTCAAAATTAAGTTATATGGATTTTGTGCCTTGCATGAAGTACCAACGTGGCGACGCATATATTATTTGTCTTCTTACTCTTCGTAGAGAAATCTCATTTCAGACAAAGCTCAAGTATGGCTCAAGATTCAAAGAGCGAAATTATTCTGGTAATCGTGTAGAGTGATATTAAGTTTTTTTGGAAAAGTTGCATAAAAACTTATAATTTTTATAATACATAATGCAGAGTCTTTTTCTCTAAATGACATGACAGTTTAAAAAAATTTCGCATCCAATGAAACCACGGACCGGTAATAAGAAGGCTTGAATTGAATGGGATTAATAAATTTAATTCCTTTGAAAACCTGTATTTTTTTCCGGTCTCCTAAACCATTTGTCCCTTTCTATGCATCTCAAAAATTTTTACGAAACGGGAATTGAAAAATGCGAGAATGTGTGTTTGTCTGAAGAGATCAATAAAAATTAATTCCTACCAATGAACGTTTAAAAATGCACGGAACTGTACTGGAGGGAATTAAAAAATTCAAGAGTTCAAAAAAATAAGGGATAGAATGTATAGAAATATAATATAAATTTTATGTGGATAAAAAATTATATTAGTTTTAGTATTAATTATTGAGTCAATTATTTATTAATTTGCCATTATTAGAATTAATTATTACTACTTAATTATTCCCATTTGTGGATGTGTTCCATTTATTAACTAATAATATTCTGTTCAATCTTGCATTATCAATATAAAAATGATCTATATATTAATGTATTTTTATAATTTAAAAAAATATATTAGTTTAATTAAATTTATATTGAGGCGGATACAGGGGAATTTAAATTTTCAAAATTCTAAAGAAAAGGATTTAAAATAATTTTATATCGATATTTTCTCAAGGTATTAGTAAGAACTAAATGCATTTGAAAGATGTCCTACACTTTGTGAAATTCAAAATTATTCAGTAAAGATATTTTCTAACGCTTTTCGGGGAAATTAAATAAATTAAAAATATATGCTACATTACGAAATTCAAAACAATGTAATGTACATAATTTAAGAAGGCTCTGAAAGGAATTAAATAAATCGGAAATATATTCTACTTTACAGAATTAAAAACAATTTAATATAGATATTTCCTGAATGAAGTGGAAGGAAATAAATTAATTAAAAATATATTATGTTCTTTTAGGTGATTATTTGAGTAGAATGCCTCCAATTTTCTTTATTTTTCAATTTAAAAATTATGTCCATATAAAAAAGTCAGATTATGGTTCACCCTGTAAAAAGGAGTGAATTAAACTGAATAGAAAGTAGTAATCCCTTCCTTAAAATAAAATTATCAACATTTCAATATTGATTTAATCTTGCAGAATTGTTTTCGATTAAAGTGTTGATAATTTATATATATATATAAATCGAATTCACAACGCTTTCAATTCAAATCAATACCGTTTTTGACCACTTTCGAAATAATTTCAATTAATTTCAATACTTATGTGTGATTGAATCAATATTAAAATCTTGATAATTTTATAATTTTTTTATTTTTTTGTAAATTGACCTCAATTTTCCCCAACTTGATTTAAAATCTATCACCCCGGTCAGAATTAGAACGTGTTCATTCTTGGTCACAGGATTTAACAGCATTCAAACTAGAACAAACGTAAATCGGTAAAATGAATTGAAATATTTACGTCTAAAAACGGGATTGCTTTGAATTAAAAGAGTTTAAAAATCGTCCATATTGCAACTACTTTCTTTTCAGTTTAATTCACTCCTTTTTTTTTACAAGGCATTCTCGAGCAGATCGGCAGGTTTCACTGTGTATAAAAAGTAAAAACCTCATCGGAAGAGAACATAAAAAGTTTTCAAATAAGTAAAAAGAGGGAAACAGGTACATAGACAATCCGGAAAATATGTTGAAACATATTGAGAAACTTCCAAGAGAATTTTATGTATTGGAAACACTATCGACATAACTTCATCCGCATGTGCAAGATAAAATTGCAAATCGAACGCAAAATGTCAGTACTGCTGCGGCGTTTAGCTTGCTAGAAATATGCGAAGGAGACTTTGACATTAGTCGTGGTTTGCGTAGATCCTTTTGACTTCCTGTCGGGAATATTGATGTTATATATCGAATCCTGAGTAGTCGTGAAAGTGATTTATCGACAGCAGGAGGAAGCGAATGAACAGCGAGAGTTCGAGGGTTGAAGCTTCCTAAGCAGAGGAGTGGCAAGGAAAGCTCATAAATTCTTCCAATCACCAACAAATGTTACCAATTCCAAGACGAATGGCATTATAGAATCAAGTCTGACAACCGGTACTCGTTTACCTACGGGCTTTAATAAGTCGGTGAAAATGGAAAATTATCTAGTCTTCCATATTTGCACTTCTGCTCGTGATTTATAATAGTGATGCGGATAAATGCATGAAATTTTAAACTGGACATTGGTCATCAAGATTCCGATTTACTCGATTTTTCTTTCCTTTTCGTTCTTTCTATTTCTCCAAGCTTCTTGAGTTTCTTATTGCATACTTCTCTTTTTCACTTGTATAACATTTACGACCCCTGCAGGTCTCCGACGGAGAAATTATCCACTCTTCTACCTTCACGTCATCTAACTATGTACAATGTACATCTCTCGTAATTTCATTCTTCCCCGCCGCGAGGCATCTAGAATTTCTACTTCTTTTTTTACCAGACGGTCTGATTCTGAAATAAAATCATCCTCTGGTTCTGCACTTAATGTGTTCTTGTCAAGTTTTTATTTATTTTTAGCAGGATAAAATAGTTTGAAAACAGGACAAAGTAGGGCAGAATAGAACACAAAGGATTAAATTAAAAAGAGAATTTTCAAACATTTTGTATTGAGTCCAAACAAAAATCCTGTAGGAAAATTCAAACAAGCCTTGAAATGAGGATATGTCTTTTCAATACTCATTTTGAGTTAATCTTAGATTCTTTTGAGTTCTCTAAATCAGTTTCCTTGTTCCAAAATAATTCAGAGATGGAGTTAATGTTTCCAGTGCCGGATGTTATTATAAAAAGAATAAATGATTCACTATTGCATTTAGCTATATCTACAATATTGTGTGGGTGATGAATGATGATATCTATATGATAGAAGAATTTAAGCCTGTTTGTTATTATTACTTGTGACCTTCATGGAAATTTTAATCGATCGGAATGTTCAATAAGTATATGAATGGATATTAGTATAATTACGATAGGTATATAGATATCGAAATAGGGACGTGACGATAGGAAGAATTTTCAGAAATATACAATAATTCTAGGCTCTGAAATATTTTCATTTATTTTGCATTCAAACGAAGTATTTTCTATAATTTAAGTAATTTGCTTTCCACGTTTGAGACTTGCTTCTTTTTTCTTCTGCAAAGCGTCCTTTAATTGTTAAAAGCTTCCCCTTACTGTCTTGGTATAAGTTTAATGTGAGACGGTACCTCCTTTAATATCATTAGAAAAACTAATTCATTCTCCTGGCACTCCATGTTTCTGGACATGAATTATTTCTTCTTATAATATCTTTTTAAGTAGAGTGGTTTTTAATTATAATAGAATTTAACTATAGTTTATTTTTACCTTAGGTAAAAAGTGTCACAAATTTCAGTGGGAAAATGTACCTTCTTTTTTAAAATTTATAATTTTAATAATCATTTTCATTCAGTAAAGTTTTAAGAGTATCAGAGTTTGAAATAAAAATACGAATGCATGTGTGATTGATTATATTGCAGGAACAGGAAACTGGCAATTTATTTATAGTATAACAGATCTGATTCATTTAGTAAATTCTTCAATCTTCAAATAGATGATAAACTTGCGGAATGAACCAATTAAACCACTAAAAATGAAGACATTTTATTAGGTACTAAATTTTCGTTAATTGTTTGAGGTTTTTTAGTCTGCTAAAATATATTTCATTCGGAAAAATTTTAGTACAGATCAAACTTTCCTTTATGACGACGCGTGCCTGCAAGTTTCTGAAATCGCATGAATAGTAAGCCATGAATAATAATAAGCAATCTTCAATTTTTTTTTTCTATCGTGAGACCACCTCGCCGGTTGTAAAATTAAAAAAATAAGTTGTAAATGGCAAAAATGTTTTAAAAACCGCCATAAAAGTGTTACATACTGCCCCATAACTCATTGATAATGTGATTATATTGTACTTTGCCCTATAAAATTGTTTGCACGGGTAAAGGTGCTATATATTAAATATGTATCATTCATATTAAAAAATACTGTTTATTCAAATTTAAAGTTAAAGACTAAGTTACAATTGAGTGGTTAAACTAAAATATTCGAAGTACACGAAACAGGTTTTAGACTGCTGAATTGATACCTAAGAAGGATTCCGACGTTGCCAAAAAGATAGAGGAGGTAAGGAATATTTCAAACTTGTAAATTATTACAAATACCCTGAAATTTTAGAAAGCTGCAAGAAAAAGGTTTCCAAACAGATGTACAATATTGTTTTAAAGACAAGCATGCTAGAAATTCAAGTTTCTATTGAAAATAATAAATGTGATTCATTCTGTCAAACATTCCGCCCACTTTGAAAGGTCTCCTTTCGAAACAATAAAAAACATTCATTGAAGACTTTACCTATACAATAGCCTAATGCTAACTTATAGTCTAGTACGAAATTACATAACTATAAGTTGAACCAATATAAAGAAAAACAGAAAACATCTTAAATTCTAATCGCTGGTTACAGAGTACTCAATGGGTAAGACACACAGCTTTGATACTGATCGGAGGTTATCCTCCTTCAAAAGAACCAATGATCCTTGTTACGTCGTAACTTTGAATTTAGCTTCTAAATTCCAGAATCGACTGGACAGATGTCTTTCGTCTTATTTAGAGAA
>JAUESI010000035.1:1529862-1545932 GCA_032275145.1 Synergus laeviventris
ATTTTTTGATAGAAAAGGATAGAAATTTGCTATCGATTCCATAAGTACACACTTTGCATTCATCAAACGCTATATATTTCTATCTTTGTGTGTATCCGTCGTTTCTATTAGCCTCTATATTTTCCTATCTTTTTCTATCTCTGTATATCTCTGACTATCTCTTCCAAAACAACATTTGAATATCTTTTTATCTCCCATATTCAAAGCTTTTCTATCCCTAGTTTTAAAACTTATTAACTTTCAAATTTTGAACATGCATAATAATATTTTAAATACAATATTTTGTTTATAAAGATTATTCTAAACTTACTACTAACACATATAACACTGAAAAATCTATACCAATCTATCTATACCTATCCATTGCTTTTATTCAACTCTATCTTTGTCAATCTCTGTTATATCTATAACCTATATCTTTAATTTCCCCATTTATGTCTCATCTATCCATCTCTATCCTTCTCAATCTCTTTGACAGTATAAGCACTAACCTATCTCTATCAGACCCCTTTTTTCTCTATCTTATCATTTTCCTTGTCTGATGTGTCTGTCTATTTTCAAGTTTCTTGCGCTAATATGATTCTATTCCTTTAATCTTTAATTTGTTTATCTAAAACGGATCTGTTTTAATCCGCTCTTCTCTATCTCATAGATATTAATTATAATCATAATTAAAATGCATAAGTTTCATGATTTTAAATTTTAGAAGAAATGCGAATGGCCAAAAGAGAAACAACAGCAAATGATCAAGCAGATATAATTAGAAAAATATATGTGTTATAAAAAGATAAGGATTAAAAAAGATATAGTTATTAGTATACTTCCGAGAACGACAAAAACAACAAGAATATTCTTGTTGAATATGACATGGATAGTAAGATAAAAATTGAAATGTATAGACTTGATAATGCCCTTCAAGAGAAATAGAAAAGAATAGATATGGATAGAAAGGTAGATAATTAGACAGACTTGGTAATATAGTTCAAGAGACATATAAAAGAATTGCAATTATTTGATAAGGATTGATATGGATAAAATGGTATGAATTTAAAACGATAGGCTTCCTAGTAGATTGTAGAAAGGATATAAAAGGACAGAGGTGATTAAATTTAAGGATAGATATGGATACAAAGGTAAATATTTAAATGGATAGACTTGTTCATATACTTTAAGAGAGATATGGATAGGAAAGTAGGTATTAAAAAAGATAGGCGCAGCAATTGATTGCAAAAGGGATAGAAAAAGATTGATTTGGATAGGCGAAAAATAAGGAAAGATTTGCGTGGATAGGTGGAGGATAGGAAATGATTGGGGAAGATAAACGAAGGATACAGAAATATAGAAAAGCGGAGATTTAAAGGGAAGAGGTTACTGTAGATTAAAAAAGAGATAAAAGTAGATTGGTGTGGATTGGGAAGGATTCATTTCTTTTTACTTCACACAGGCCTTTTGTATAATAATTTCAATCTTTTTCTAACATATCTCTCATGTTCAAATTTTTTTTTGGAACAGTTAGATAGTTACAAAGTGTGTACCCGTGCAAAAATTTGGATTGGGTTCTAGTAGGGCCCTGGTCAGTTTCCTGTTGTTCTGATGTGATCCTGATCTCAGAAATATCAAGGACCCGCAAGGCGCATCTCGCTTTCACTGGCAAATACCTCAATTACGGAAAAATAGTCAACACTCCATCAAAATTAAAAAACTGTTGGTGGATTAATTATTTGTAATACATAAATAAGAGATAGTATTAAATCGAAAATAGATTCTCTTTTGACCCTTTGGTTGGATATTGAAGAATTTTAAAAGATTTTCAAAAGATTTGCAGTGGTTTTAGGAAATTTAAGGAGATTTCAAGATATTTCAAGTGATTTTAAAGAATTTTAAAAGAATTTCAGAAAGAATTCAGATGAGTTTCAACTAATTGAAAAAATAGATTGAGTATTTTAAATAATTTTAGATGATATTAAAGAATTCTAATATATTTTTAATGAATTCCAGAGAATTTTCATCAGCTTTTAAAAGATTTAAAAAATTTCAAAGCATCTTAACGGATTTCAAGAGATTTCGGGAATTTGAATCGATTTCAAGGTATTTGAAAAAATTAAAAACATTTTTAAGATTCTCAAGTAATTTCAAAACATAAAAAATATTTTCAGATTCTTTAAAATTTGTTCAATCTTATGAACATTTTGTTGATTTTTGCAAGATATTTCAAAGATATCCAGATACATATATCTGAAAGAATTTCAAGAGATTGCAAATGATTTTAAAGTATTCCAACAAATATTTTTAAAGGTTGCCAGATTTTGAAGTAATTTGAAAACAAAAGATGCCGGTAATTCTTTATTTTTACCCAATGTTAGGGCTTGACATGGAAAAGTCTTAAATGGCTATTTCAAATCTTCATTATTCTAGACAAATTCATGAGTAGAAAATTCCAGGTATCTCTCAAGAAATTAATCTGAACATGCTTGACAATTATTTCATTGAAAAATACTTAAGTACTTCATTTATTTTAGGCGAGATATGTAACTTGAAATTACATTAAAGTTGAATTTCATATATAGACATTATCACTTTGGGCACATATGTTTTTACTGGGTTTAAACACCTAGTTTTTATTACCTGACATTACAGGAGGGACAATTGTAGTCTACTTTTATCTCTGTTTTTGCTGTATCGTGAAGAGCAACGATCCTTTTATTGTCGCGAACCACGTGGTAAAAGCAGTAAATTGCAGTTAACGAGTTATCGATCGTCTGATAGTGAACTCAATGTCCGTTCACTCTATTCTGCAGAAGGTCAGGGTCCATTCCCAATTTCAGGATTATCCAACAACATCTCGATTCTCCTCTGGCAAAAAGGAAATCACATCAAACTGATTATTAAGTTTTCTCTATTAAAATGAAGTTCTTTAAAAAGGACAATATTTCACTGAAATAACTCGATGGTTGTGACAACCACAGAAATAGTAAAATATGGTACAATTATTAGTAAATAGTTGCCTATTTCAATTCTGATTCAATTTGTTGTGGTAAAATATAAAATATAAAAGTTTATTATTAAAGCTTTTACTACAGAGGAAGCTGTTATTGCTAATATCTTCTCAGTGTCCATATTTTAATATTTACTGAAAATGAAAAACAATTGTTGAAAAATTGAATAGCTTTTCATTAAACCTGTCGTTTTTTAAAAGCTGTAAGTTAATTGGACGCTGAAGAAGGGCATCAAAAGGCACGAAAACTATCCGAGTGAAGCAGTTTGAAACTCCTCTTTTGCTAGAAATTCAGCAGAAGTTTGGCAACTAGTTTAAAATGAGAATCAGAAATGGAGATTTTGAGTCAGATTGTTTAATTAATAATGTTAATAACACATTAAACAGATAAGTTGAGAATGATAGATGTAATGTAAAAATGTTGCGTGAATTGTTCTATATTCTGAAAATTCTAAATAAACTATTTCTTTATTTTTATCTGTTTACACTTTATTTATGTTTATTAAAAAAACTTTTCTGCTTTTAAATGTCTTATTATGAGATGATATTAAGCACTAAATGTGGGGAAATGTAGAAATGATTCTCATATCGGATTAAGCGTCACTTAAGATTAGATATCACACGACATTGATAGTGAAAATTTATTTTATCGTGCAGTTCTTCCTGAGTTTGTGTGTACTAACTTCCATTAATAATAATCCTCAGCCGATGTACATATCCAAATATTTGAGTTAAGACAAAGTGTGGAGGAAAGAAAGGAAAAGCTATGGACGAAAAAGTAGTCAAATTATCAGTGCGAGACACAAAAAGTGAACTGGTGCAATTTTTTTTTGGAATCTGTGGTGAGTTTAAAATGCTTTAGAAGACGTTGTATTACAGATTATAGGTTATAGCTCGTGATAAATGAATCATGAATGTGCGAAGTCTGGTTTCTTCAAGGTAAACAGAGTCTGGCTCAGATTCAAGAGACAATATACATATATTATTTTTTGTTTTTTCCAAAATTATTGCCATCATGTTTCAATTTTTATGCTGCTTCTCAGAAAGTTAATAAAAATGTTTAATTGTTTAAAATATGTAGTGGATTCTAAACAATTTCAAATCCATGGATTTTGAAATATTTTAAGGAATTTCAAACAGTATGGAAAATAATTCAGAATACAAAATTTTTGAAATATAAAAACTTAGCATTTTTGTCTAATTTTAGAAATCTCAATAAGTTTTATGAATTACTTTAAATCGCTTTAACATCATACAAAATCTAGTAAAATTCCTTTCAATTTTGCCAACTTACTTGATATTCCTAGATTTTTGTGTTAAATCTTTTAACATTACTCAAAATCCCATGAAGTCTCTAGAAATCACTTAAAATTTCTATTGGGCTAAAGTTCAAACGTCTACTCAGACGAATTTTTTCTTTCCTTAAAGACTTATCATCAACAATTAAAAATAGCGTTCGCTCAAAAAATTTCCCATGCTTTCCGTTGCAATAAACAAATTATCGTAAATAAAAAAATTAGTTCAGTTAGAATATTTAAAGAAAAACAATTCGACAAAATCGCAGTAAGTAAAATCAATTTATATATAATTCGTTGAAATACCACGAAGTCCTCTAATATTTCTAAAATGTGTCAGCAATCGTTTTGACAACGAAAATTAGATGAAGATAATTGATAGGAAGACTGTTTACATCTCCACGTTTCGCGGTGTATTTATTCACTTTCGGATAAAAGTTACTTTTGGGTTTTTCCGTGTCTGGAAATAAAATGTTGATTAGTCAGGATTTACGTTAAAAAACAAGTGACTAATTTACATATATTTTACTAGATTTTTTAATTAGATAGGAGTATTGTCCACTCAAAAAATTGGAAGTAATGAAGCGACATAGATAAATATTTTGTTCAAAACTTAATTAATTTTTTTTTGCAGCCTCAGTCTCAGCAATTGTATGTGGAGCCTACCAAGCCTGGCCATCTCCAGCAGTGGCTCACTTGAAGAACCGAGATTCAGATTTCCGAGTGACAGACAATGATGCCCTATGGATAGTTTCATTATACTATGCCGGCGATTTGGTCGGAAGTTTATTAAATTTTCCACTAATCGACCGGATTGGTCGGAAGTACACATTGTTGGCCTTCACGCTTCCCGAATTGATAGGCTGGCTCTTGATCATCTATGCCAAAAATCCCACATTCTTCTACATTGCGAGGTTCCTCGGTGGAGTTGGAGAAGGTGGTATCTACTCCACTCTGATAATCTATTTAAGTGAAATAGCAGAAAAGAACGTGAGAGGTATTCTCGTCAATATAATGGTTATAGCCAACTACGTTGGTGTCTTCGTCTTCACAGCAATTGCAGCATATTGGTCTTTCGAGGTTCTAAACTTCATGTCACTCTCTGTAACAATCCTTTCTCTATTAATCTTCATTATATTGCCAGAAACCCCTCACTATTACCTGATGAGAGGTCGAGATTTGGATGCAATGAAATGTCTGAAGAAACTGAGAGGAAATGAGATACCTGAGCTTTTAATTTCGGATATGGAGACAATGAAGTTGGCAATAGCAGAAGATCAGAAAGCGAGTGCAGCTGGATTTTGGAAAGTAGTGACAAAGAAAAGTAACAGAAAAGGTCTTTGGATTATTTTGGTACTTGAGGCAACTGAACATTTGTCTGGAAGATATGCTACTGTTTCATATGCACATGAGATTTTTAAAATGAGTCCTTTACCATTGGAACCTGGGGTGCAAGTGATGATCAGAAATGGAATGCAATTTTTAGCCTGCGTAGCAGCTACGTTTATCATTGATAGATTCAACAGAAAAGCATTATTTTTGTCAACTGCGATATTTGATGGAATTTGCCTTGCAGTAGTGGCTCTGTTCTTCTTTTTAAAGATATATATTTTAGTGGATGTTACACCTGTTGCTTGGGTGCCATTGGTGGCATTGACTTGTTACGACGTGATTGGATCATTTGGAGTTAGTCCACTGCCTTACATAATCATAGGAGAACTTTTTCCAATTAGTATTAAAGGACCTATGGTTGCAACTGGGATGATCATAGGTCCTGCTTTTAGCTTCATAACTGCAGCTGTGTATGAGCCAGTGACGAACAATTGTGGTATTTACACGACTTTTTTCTTATATTCGATTCTGATTATCTCTGGTGCTGTTACCATTTATTGGATAATGCCTGAAACTAGAGGAAGGACTTTGGAGGAAATTCAAGCGATACGAAATCCTAAGTTGAAATCGAAAATTGAGATGAAGAGTATGGTTGAAAGTAACGTGGTAGATAGTAAAGAATTGAAGACTTTTTTAGACAGTGAAAAAAAAACCATTGCGAAGGAAGGAGTTACGTATGACTGGCGAGTATGATAAGATTTAAGAGAGTGATAGGATTTAATTGATTAATTAAATAATAACTCTAATTCACAGTATTTCAATTGGTTTCGTATCATTTCAAAATCAGTAAATACTATCGATAATTTCAATTCACCTTATAGATCAGGAAAAATGATTCATTGTACTTCTTCACACGTTTATCTGCAACTTTTTCAACTTAGCCTACAATAAATTCTAATGTATTATTCTACATTATTAATAATATCCACGGGAAAAATATTTATTATTGATACGTGTACAAAGCTTTATTATTGATTGGGCTAAAGTATCAGACGTCTAATCTGACGAAAATAATAATACAATGACACATTTAATAATAAAATTATGTGTTTTAAGAAAATCGGTTTTTATGAAGAATTTGATCTTCGTTGTATTATATTTATCAGTTAAAAAGAATTTTTTTTATTTTCTTCATAGTAAACGACTGATACTTCAGTCCAATTATTATTGTTAGTAGACAGATCTATGTTCTGTCTAGATAATTTATTTTAAAAAATGTTATAATATTTATAAGCAATAGACATTTTTTATTTTAGAACGTTTCTTAATAAACTTTTGCAACTTATGGTATGGTTTTTATTTAATTTTAGATTTAAAATGAGAACAGTCTGGTAACTGATAAATAAGAGACTAATTTTGTACTAAAATGAACAAACTGATATCGGTTGGGGTAGAAATGGAAAGACATAAAGCGACTGAGATAAGCCGACAGAGAGCGAGAGAGAGAGATCGTTATATATATAATGAGGGTGAAAGGGGGTGGGATTGCAGGCATAGGCGATGCTGATATATAACCGAATAAGAAAATCTAATGAGACTGCACGACGAGATCTGGGGCTGGGATGGTCGAGGCCTGAGGGCATGGGGTGGCTATCCAACTTTCCTCTTCCCAACCTCTTCTAAAACATCGTAATTGGAACTGGCTCTTTCCACACCAACACATAGGCGTTTCTGTTTTTGTGTTGGTGCACGCGAAAGTATCGACCCCCATGCCTGTAATAACCGCGACACAAGCGTACACCATGGCACATGGGGTTCCTCCGTAGATGTTCGCCTACTACCACCTTCAACCCATTCCAACGAGGGTTATGATGCTGAGGGTGGAGGTGACTTTTTCAGAGGACTGCGGAGACAGAAAATTGTATGTACATACGACCACTCAGATAAGCCGTCCAGAAACGACTAAACGAGCCAGTAGAGAACTCACCCCACGCAGATTGCAGGGGGTAATAAGCGAGAAAAAATTTCTTTACTTGGCGCGAAAAGGCATTGTAAATTTATTCCGTACGTGGAAACTTTAGGTCTGCTCAAACCCTATTTTAAATACAGTTCCGAAATTTGAAACTTTAGTGTAACGCTTGGTTGAATAAATAGGGGTAGAATTCTATTATTATATATTATTATATAATATCGAGAACCAATATATTGTATAAAGAAATAAAGAACAAGAGAAAGGTTTGTTGATATAGTTTAAAAAACCAGCGTTTGATTGATTCGAAAATCCTGGAGATACTCGAGGGTTGATCGTCCCATGGAGAGTAATTTCAGCCGTGCGAGAGACTTTAATCGAGTTTCGTGCAATTGACGCGAGTGCCACTTTGGTAATGAACTTACGGAGAAACATGCTGATTAACGGGCACGAGACAGTAAATATGTACATGTGTGTCTGGCACTGTCTTTACAGGTGTGCACAGGAAGGCCTAAGCATATTGCTCGTGCATATTTACACACAGATATACATTTACCCATATATGCTGGCTACAATTTGACCAAAGTTTGTGTAATCTAGTAAGTCAAGTTAACTCTATGTCAAGTCCATAGCGAACTTGGTAATTTTCAAGAGTTTCGTGCATTTAGTCCATTATAATGCTCTGTTTGTTCCTCTATTCCCGAATTCATTAAAGCAACATAAGTTTTTAATTAAGATACTCGTAATCCAACTGTACTAGTAATATATTACTTTTTTTCATTAGTCATTGATTTATACAGATGTCATTTATTTTAAATTTTTTCTGTGAACAGATAAAATTAAATTGTAATTGGATTTCCTCAGTAAGTTCACCCTTTGTACATATAATGCTGCATAAATAGAAAGTTCCATACTCGTTTTAGCCAGAGGCGAGACGCTTGTTTCGCAAATGTCGATTCCATGCTTTTCCATTCTCAATTCTATGAGACCAAGAGACCAAGAGCTTCTCTCTTTTATTCCCGGTTGGAACTTTCAGACCGTCAAAGTTTCTTCGTGTTGTGGACCCGGACATACTTTATTGTGACGAGCTCAGAAAAAATGCAAGAACCAAGAAGGAAATAAATAATGTATGACAGCCACAAAGAAAAATAAGAAAGCTCATAGCTTTCTTAGGATTACTGACTCCCATCAATTTATCACCGACGTGATATTTTTTTCTTTCTGATAAATCTACACAGAAAAATATATCTGACTTAATAAAACATTCTATTTTAGGGACTTTTTATCACGTCCTCTTTCTCTTGAGTGTTTTCTTTTCATTTCACGTTATTACTCCTCTTTTCCGCAATTTCTTGCATCTATCCATAATCTTATTTCCTCTTTCCTTGAAAGTGAATAATTTTCAAGAGTCTTTTATCTTTCGTTATTTTTATTATAAATCAGTCCTTGAATGAATGAGTTTTTGAATTTGAATATCCATCGACGGGTTCGGCAATTTCATTTGGCACAAGTATATGACACACATGCCTCGTTAACTCGGAAATTGCATTTCGAAAAGCAGCTACGTAATCCTAGAGTCGCATTGTCGAGGTTTAGCCTAATCACGTAGTTTGGCACTGGAAATAGAACTACAGTGATTGCAAACTCCGTGGTTTAATGTTCCGGATGCTTTGGGTTATTTCCTCCTAAAATCGTTGCCTCTATTCTCAAACAAAATTGTTACAAAATTGGTTAGTAACACCAGGAAATTTTCATAAAATATTAATCTTAAATTAATGACTCCACATTCGATAAGTAAAATACACATTAAATCAAGGCTAATCAAATATACATTAATAAAGCTGTTATATGCATTTAGAATTATTCTCCTTCATTAAATTTCCATCAGACTCATCACTCTGCCCTAAAAGCAATTTCTTTCAAAGCCAGAGGCGTTAATTTCTGTAACTCACGCTGTTTTCTGTTTGTCCTATAATTGAATGGAGAAAATAAAGTTTCAAAATCCAGAGAAATATGAAATTAGAGTTTGTTTGCCAACGGGAATTACGCCTTCAACATTCTCGTACAACAAATTATTATCCAACCATTAATCCAATTATGGCTTAGCTACTTATAAAATGTACTCTTCAAATTTTTTCTAAGTTGTAACTGAAATAAAAAAAAAATACAAAATTTACCAATCTTCTTAAATGCTTTTAGCAACTTTAAATTTAAAAACTGGAACACTTGAATTCAGTGCTGTGGAAAGCTTCAAAGCATTTATCCCGAATAGCCGGAGGGACTTATCGAACGTGAAACTTGACGAAAGAAAGTAACAAAGATTTCGCATCAGTCCTGCAAAAGTTTCGACGCCCTCGAAATTTTACGGGCTGGCCAAAAGAGGAGGAATTTTAAAACTTTGGCCGATGCCAACGCCGCAGAAGTTAAATCGATACGTCGATTTGCATATTTATAAGCTTAATAATAAATAGGTTTCAAGGTGCCGAAAGTCTTCCGGAAGTTATAAATAGACGATGAGGAAGGAGCTTTCAGGAACTTAACTTTACTGTCTAAAAGCTTCGTCCTAAAGACAGTAACTTCCGAAGTCTATTTACTCTAACGTTACTGACCTATAATATCAGAAACTAACATCTACTTTTCATGGAATAAAATATTCAAACTATTCTAAAAGATGCGAGATTTTTTTTATTTGATTTTAAAAAATGTTTATTCATTTATATACATATTTCTCTCCATGTAAACCTTTGTCAGATACTCACAAATATCAACCAACTTTTTATCAAATATGCAAGCACTCCAATTTGACTCTCAAAAAGATGCTGTATTCCAAACGTTTGTCTGTATTAAATCTCACAGGGTGAATAATTACTTACTTTATTTGTATGCTTTAAGCTAAGGCAGAAAAAGAGGTTCCGCACGTGTGCGTTTGAATTTCGCCGCCCCTGTCTCAAAATCAAACGGGTCCTTCAAATTTCTCCTAATGGACGGAACATCGAGGCTATATAGAATGATATGATTAAGGAACCCTCCTACCGTTCAAAAAGGCTGGCGTAGACTCGCCTAAGGGTAAATAAGAAAGGGATTATGGCAGTAGAAAGGACTATTCGGTCATCGAACCTTAATTTTTTCCAGGACTCTTTCCGTCTTTAGTGTTCAATGAATGAGGCAATAAAAGTCCCGAAAATTTATTGCAGTGCTTCATCAGCAAAAAGAAAATCACATTGCATTATATCGCAGATTTATCCTCAAGCGTTAATAATTCAGAAACATAAATATTTATAAATCAATGTCAATAAACCAAATCGTTTTTTTTTTGGTTTAATTCGTAAAATTAATGTATATACAAAAAATTAATCGTTATATTCTATGAACTGGACTGGCCTAAGGGTGCATTTCGAAATGCTTTGAATAAAAGCACAAGTTCATTTATAGAGTATATCGTTTAGTTTATTCCCATAGCCTAATTCCAACAGTTTTCTATAAAAGACAAGAATGAAATAAAGAGAAACAAATTTGCATCTTGATGCGCTTTATTGGTCGAGTACAATGATAATAATAATAATACACTTGGCAATTTGATCGGCAGTATGATCGATTTTTATATACAACTATTTACAATCCGAATCTTACCTTTGTCGGAGTGTTCGGTTTTATCTGTAAATCGACTTATCACTGAAACTCTACATTATTGCCGTTGCAATTTGGAACAGGTAAACGACGGCGAAAACCGTATTATTCGGTTCTTGTCGACAACGTTTCGTATAAATATATATATATATATATATGTATGTATAAAAGGCGACAAATAGTGAAAAAGTAACAATCTAGAAACAAAGAACGGGGTTGAGAAACTTGAGAAACTAGAAAGACGAGGAATCTACGGAGACTAGAAACAGTATACGATTATTTTACACTCGACTATCTTAAAGTTATCTGCGCCGAGTATCCCCTTACATATCTTTCTATACTCGCATTCATATTACTCATTTATTCTTTTATTAATATATTCGCTCATCAATTTCTCCACTCATTAATTTCTTCATATTCATTTTTTGCTCGCTTATTATTATCAATTTAGTGTACGATTTAACACTTATAAATACGATATGATATTAAAGGTACGGTGGATATTCGGATAAATTCAAGCTCCAACGTTTACAAATGAAAAAGTACAGTCTTTTTTTTTTTAAATGTCCTTTTAGGATATTCCAAACGCACATTCAAGGTTAAGTCTGACAGTTCTAGGTCAATAGCTGGTCACGAAAGAAAACAGAAAAAAACAGTCTTTGATATTGAAAATTAGTACATTTTTCCACCTCAATCATCGAAGATAAGACAGAGATTTTCTGTACTTTAATTATAACAAAATAAATATGCAAAAAAGTATAGGTAGAAAATTGTGTAAATAAAAAATTAATCTTTTCACTAAGAATAAATTCTGATAGAGGAAATAAGACGTTCGAAGACATTCGAAAAATGAGGATTTAGCACTTGCCCTTAAAATTCAGCGCCACAGCAGTTGGTTTCGCTAGGAGTCTCTTCGATTATTTTTTCAAGAGTTTGCAACTGCAGAATATCGTTAAGATCCTTGATCCTGTCGATGGTGGACGAACAGGGAAATCCGAGCTCTTGGAAGAGGCCCTTTTTCAGGACAGATAGGTACCCCTAGCTCTGAAGGACGTCGCTGATATATTCCTCGTGGAGGTCTAGGAGGTGACGAGGAACATCGAGGGCTGTGTGAAGAGTAACAGTGACCCCACGATTAAGGCTGACTGCGGGGTAGAAAACACCATAGAGATCCCGGAAGGCGACGCCTCCTTGGGGTTGGTCGTTGACAAAGAATCGAAGGGTGTGAGTGGTGTCAAGGTCTAACAGAACTCCGACTGTTGAACCCTGTTGGACACCTCCATCTGTTCTATGGGCATGACCTCCAGCGTGCATGAACCAGGATCTCTGTCGATCGATGTACATACTGTAGCCCTTATCATCCTTTCCTGTAAGGATACGGGAGGAGAAGTTCATTAATTAATTTTAATGGAAGTGCTGAGAATGTGTGCGTTTAATTAAGGGTGTGGTTAATTGAAAAAGGTATAAACTCTAAAGGATTGTGAGGAGAGCAGTATACTTCCAGGTTCTTTTTTATGAATTAATTTATGAATTTGTGGAAAAAATATCTTACCGAGCATCTGATCTCGTGTAACATCACATCGAGCGATTCCGAAAGCCGGATCAGTATCGCTGTGATATCGATCAATCGTAAGTTCCCAATAGTGGACTCCTCGAGAAAATCCTGTACTAGAAAGGACCACTCGATGCTCGTAGCCTTCACAGGAAGCACTCATTGCGTCCTCGGAGATAGAAACTTCCTGTGGTATTGTCGAATCACCGGTCGCCCAAGAAAACCATGCAACTGTGAATCAGAAATAAAAGAAAATTATTACTTATAAAACCAATAAGCTGGATAATAAAAAAATAAAACAAAAGGTTTATTTTTATTTTAAAACTGAAAGCTTTTGAAGTATTTGAGGGCGAAATACATTTTGAAAAATAACTTGTATGCTTCCTGGATTTTTCTCGGAATTAAGGATGTTTTTGGAGGATTTTAAGATAACCCTATGGCATTACTTACCCTCGGCAGTCTGTAAACCTATCAATTCGGAGTAGTCTCCTTCCCCCGCACTGTTGAAAGCTCGTACCCGTGCATTGTACAGTGAATTAAAGTGTAATCCATCCACGGTACAGATCGTCTCTCGTCCGCAGTAAACTTCCTGCAGAGAAAACGCAATGGTTTTATGGAAAAACTTTTAATATTGGCTATAAAAGGGATTTTGCAGAGCGCGGTCAAGTGAAAGCGAATAATTCATGCTCAAATGCGCACGGGGCAACATCAAACGTTGGAAATTTACGAATTTAAGACCTTACAAGTCGCTACTGGAAAATTTAACAACTGAAAGAACATCATATTTTATTTCCGTCCTAGAGTGTACCGGATTATCTTTATATAAAGTACACTGATATTTAAGCCAATTAAACTCAAAAGAAATTTATTTAGGATTCGTTAATTCCTCAATATGTTTACCATAGTTTGTATCTTCTCGTCATTTGTTTTCAATTAAATCCTTCAGAAACATTATATACTTGTGTCGATTTTCCAGTAAACTTGCCGTTCAGAGGAAACAGTCAAATAATTAAACCTTAATGAGAAATTCCCTAATCTACTCGGATTAATTACTGCACATTGGAATCCATTGCGAATAATTGACAACATTTCAAACGTTTATGTTGTATCTATAGTCTACAATAATCACAATGGCAACAAATTTTCACATAAGAATTACATTTGTTTTTTAGAAACAGGATAAGTTTGAGACAAGGGGTGGAAAACTCAACCGATGGTTGTACATTGTTTAATGTACATGTACAATGTACATCTAGTTCTGACTTCAAGATATTTCCGGATATTGCAATGACTTTAGAAGATTTCACTGTCTTCAGAAAATAAAAAAAAATTGCCAAACATTTGATACTTTATATGAATTGAAATTACTTCAGATACTTCAGGAGATTTAAGACAATTGAGGTGAATTTACTGACTTTAGGAAATTTTACTGAATTAAAGTCACTTGAAGTAAATTTTCTATTTGTATAGGTATTTCAAAAGACTTAAAATAATGTTAAGGATTCATTTATAAGGAAAAGCATTTTAAGTGATTTGAAAAAATTACAAGTAATTCTAAAAAAATTGAAGACATTTAAGAGAATTTCCAGAGGTTTTAAGAGATTTTTAAGTGATTTTAGAGAATTCATGGATTTTTAAGGATTTCAAAACGTGTATTAAAGTATTATAAATTATATTACAGATTGTGTGATTGCATAATTTTAAGACTTTCAAGTGCGTCTTCAGATGTTTTAGAAAAATTCAATGACTTCAAACGTCTTCAAAAGTATAAACTTCAGATATTTCAGGAGATTTCAGATATTATTGCAGAATTCAGTAGTGCTCTCTATTTTTATAAAAGAAAAATTTTATCTGCCACCATCATTTTCATGTTTCATAATTCGAGGTACATAGGGATTTTACATATTACTGAACACGTGATTGTACGCTATTAAATGGGAATCGTTAAACTGTATATATTATGTTTTAGAGAACACATAGTAAGGAAATATGTTGAGGGTGTTCTATGCTTGACTAATATCGCAAACCTGCCATTGTATCATGCTTTTGAAGCAAGAGGAATTCAGAATTTAGGGCTCACCACCCTATCGCGAGACACCCATAACTCATGGGATTTCCGATTGTCTCAGATTCAATGCTTCCATAATATTCAAATAATGTATTCTATTAATGAACTTATCTTTAAAATTGTTCTTTATCAATTCCTATAATTTGACGAATACCTATACTGCTTTTATTTCTTACTGCTCGTAGTATGAATTTGTTGTTTTTTTAATAATGACTTACCCGAAATTCTCCGCCGCATCCGTCGTCCAATTCAAGGAGATATCCTTCGATTGCGGGACCTCGTTGGCCGCAGCCAAGAGGTGGCTGCCACGCAATGGTGACGCTGTTGTTTTCGGCACTGCATTCTTCCGGAACAAGAAGCGGTGCTCCTGGGGCTAAAATTCCAATTCAATTAGAACTTGCAATCTTTCGTGAGCAAACTCAATTAACGACTAGAACTTCGCCAAAGAAATCAATTCAATCAGCGACTATTCACACCGAAACCACCTTTGTGAAATGCAGTCAGAATAAAGCTTGCGATTATTACGAAGGTCATAAACTTTCTTATACTCAGATTTTAAGAGGCTTTGTTCAAAAGTCTTTATATATTTCTGAAAATCTTATGAAGTCTTTTGCAATCTTGAAATATATAGTCTACAAAGTCTACAAAATGTAGCAAAGTTAATATACATGGCAGGGCCTAAAATGTTTATGTATTTCCAAGGAAAAAGTTTAAAACTGTACAAATTTACACAAAAGATAAGGTTCTGACTAGGCCCTGGTTGGGATTTCTTTTTTCAATAAAATTATTTTTATATAATTAGGCATTTATGGGACAACGATATGATAGTAATAACCCATTAATACCAATCTTACAATGGTATTCCTACCTTGAAATTATTTCATGAAACTGAGATATTCTTGATAATGAAACATGGCCTTGAAGAGTTTTCCACGTCCAAACCAAACATCGAGTAAAAATAGGGAATTCTCGAAATTTTGTACATTTCATTATTTTTGAAAAAAATAAAAGATGGTTATATTTACATATATATTTAAAAATTAATTGTTGACAAACACGGACATATTTCTAAGAACTTTAAGCAAGTTATATTATATTTTTTCATAATTTTTAACAAATAAAGATTTAAAGGGATTTCAACAAATTTCAGCAGATTTCAATAGATTTAACAGATTTTAAAGAATTTAAAAATATTTTTCTTTTTCAAACTACTTCAAAATCTACAAACTTTT
>JAUESI010000035.1:1618604-1635375 GCA_032275145.1 Synergus laeviventris
TATGCTCGAGGAAAATTAGCGTATTAATGGGAATTCAGATTCTGAATTTTTCTGAATTCTTCTCTTCTTACCGGGCATATATGCAGTGTTCTTAATAAGAAGACATATCATGACCAAGTTTCATGTTTAGCTCCTGAAAATAATCATTCTCAGTCCAAACCCTCATCTTCAGCAAGTAAGCGATTCATAGGTATAATTCTTGATAAAAAATTGCGAGGATCAGATTCTTTTAGTCTTTTGGAGGGGACAATTCACTTGCAAATGTCTCTTATATCTTTCAAGATTTACGTCGAAAGAACAATTTAAATGTAAAGCACTTGCTGCAGTGGATGATAAAAATATTAACACTAACAAGTTTGAGAAAACGTTGTAGCATGAAAAAAGGGATATACCCTTTAGTACTTCAATTTAGGCCGAATATATCTATTTTAAGAACGTAACTTGCCCTTCCTTGAATCATGATCTGTATTCAGAAATTCAGCAGCGTCAGGAAATAGGTGAGAAAATTCTGGGGAAAAAGAAACGACCCTCCCTTAACATCACTCACAATCAAGAAATTTCTAAAAGGAAAATCTCACGAATCGTTTGTGTTAAATACCAATATACCTATATGCATACTCGTAAAGTATAGAAAACCAGCAAACATGCAAACATATATATTCGGAGCCTCTGTAGCTGACGGGATCAATTAAATTGGACTTTATAACTACGAGAGGTCTGATTTATTGTTTACAGAATATGTCTGCAACTTTGATACAACATTGCCAATTTTACCAGTATACGATTATAATGTAGATGAATCTATAATACAGTCAAAACCATATAACTCCGTCATGCATACATATACCTTTTATTGGTACTTCATGGCATATACCATAGGTTCATAAACTCAGAGGTTGATCCAACGACTTTGTAACTACAGTAAACTTATGCATACATATATATCCAGTTTATGACTACAAATGAAATTAATTTTTTTCTACAGCTATCTATTTCAAATTTTAAACATTATAGTTTTTCTTTTTGTCAATGAATAAAGCTTCCTACTTTCTTTTCATGTATAAAAGTTCGATTTTTGAGTCACTTGCAAGCTTATAGGAATAAGAGGCGTCCTGTGTTCACGACTATACCATATACGAACTGAATGTTTCTCACTTTAGTGACAGCTTGAAAATATGTTTAGAAACTTCATACACATTTCTCGTATGTATATAAGGATAGTTATAGAAAGTTCGAAACTACTGCATATTGAAGGAGGAGGCAAATCAAGTTTCACTTGATGTGCGGTGGCCGCTAAATTGGAAAACATTCTATATTTCACATATTCTAAATGTTGTTTATTAATATAGATACAAGTAGAAATTGCAAAAATTATTGTTGAGGTAATACTTCATTAGGAATTTTTACACGGAGAAAACTGGATATTAAAAATCTGCATAGTATATCGACTTTTTAGAGATATTATGTGTTAATAACAGAAGATATTAACGTTCTTATAATTTTTGAGACATTAAACTTTAATATCTCAGATGTGAAACAGTCGTGCGCGCGCATCTCGCGTCTACGAGTACGTCAACGACTTTGGTTCGAGAATTGATCGCGTTATTGATCAGAATTTAGATTATTATCGTGGATACTGTGTGTACATCTGTATACATTAGATGTACTTAATATTGTGATTCTCGCATAGTCTTGTGAAGCTGTAAATATTAATTTTCCATACCTAAGTGCACAATGATGTCTAGAATATGTTGGCAAACCTATAACCTAAAAGATATAATGTACTTTATTTCTAAATCTGTATAATAATATCTGTTTATTTAATTTATAGGGTGTGGATTTGGATACAGTAAGCAGTTTGCATCTTGGCGATGAACTTCCACTATTTGGGCAAATCAACAGATATTTTAATTTAATATCTAAGCTGTCCCATAGTTAAATAGCAGATTTATTACGATTTAATATCCTGATTTTAACACATAATATCTATTTCTCTCCGTGTTGAGTTATTTTTACTACTAGTGTTGACATTTGAAAAAATTATTCTGGTCTGATATTTTAGCAATTTTTCACTATTATTTTCAGACATATTTTCGAACTTTTGTTTTCGTTCTTCGCTGACGTTGACGTACATTAAAGTCTGGGATTAGAGTCCCTTCCGATTCACGTAAGCCTAAGTCGTATAGTGCGTGTGATGCTCTGTCTTCGGTGAACAATTTATCGTTTGAATCCTCATTGTCATCAGGAAATGATGTCCAGGCGTTTCGAATAGGCTTTTATTATTCCGTTTATGTGAATATTATGATGTAATATCAGGGTGGATTAGACTTACGAAAGCACTTTTTGGGTCATTTTTATCCCCTTCAATGATTTAAACATATGTAACGGTATAAAAATTGTTTTATTAGAAATACTTGAACATATATAAACTCATGACATTAATTTCATCCAATTTATTTAACACTAAAAAATACCTTAAAATTCGTCAACTAATAATTCAGCAGAGTGTTAATGGGAACAATCCTTATAGCAATAAGTTTAATTACTCTTCTGCTTCTTGAAATTTTCTGTTTTTATTTTTATATCAAAGTTACTGAATAAATTCAAATATATGTAGCACTTTTATGCCGGTGCATTTAAATTGGTTTCTTTAACATATTTTGATCCTTGCTACAGTGTAGATCAATACTATGGACTAGAATGTGACGTGGAATGATTCTTGAAATACGTGCAGGGTAGTAATATAGTTTTCCTAGAAGCGCGATATAAAGAAGCTTCTTCGCCCTGCAGTAACTGTTGTGACTTCAGTAAGTGCATCTCGACATTCAACTTCAATTTAATGTAAACCGCTGAAGAAGTTGAAATGGAAGGAATATATAGATCACTCAATTTCAAATTTACAACCAAATTTTTTATTTCGATGAAACTTTTTTCCCTCGTTCTATAGACGAAAAAAAAGGACACGTATTTTTTTCAATATGACATTGATCATTTTCGCGATATCAATTTTTCAATGTTTAGATCCAAAAAAAAACACATTTAGGGACGAAAAAGGGCTTTCGAAAAAGCTCTTTCCGATTTGAATTAAATTTTCTTTAATTTGTTATTATAGTATGTGGAATATTGTCCCAAAATTAAAAAGATGAATCTAAGTGGAAAAAATAATAGATTCCAGGCAATTTTATCACAATTATTATTACTATACAAAACATAAGAACAAAGAAACATATAAAATCAGTTTGCAATTTTTTTTTAGAATTGGCTTTTCTTCTTCTAATAATAAGAACTTTGTGCTCTTGGAAATTTAAGAAAATATACTTTAGAGTAATTACCAATTTTTTAGGGGGATAGAGACATGATTCCGGATTCCTTTTTTGTTAAAAAATAATTCGAAGTATTCATGTATTTTCGAAATATTTACGAAGCATTATAAACAAATGTGGTTCTTTTTTTGTAAAAATTTGGTATATTAAAATATATTAAAATATATAAATTATTTATTTTAAATGTCTCGATGCTTCAGTCAATTATATTTAAATACAACGGTAGCCTAGTTTCGTGAGTATTTCTTCATGAAGTGTTTCGGTTTTCTAATTTACAAATACAAGCACGCAAAGTTTGAAACTTTCAAGGGAAAGAAAATCACATGTTGTTAATTTAGGGGTTGTAGTTCGTCAGTAAGAAGGACTTGACTTTCTAACCCTCTTGGATTGTTGAGGCACAATTGAAATCGATCCAGACCTGCTAGCACGGTGTAAACTCGTAAATTAATTACATCCCTATAACTCATCATGTCTCTCCGCAAAGTAACGGAACCAATTTAATTTAATCGAAGCAACAACAGAGATAAAATGAAGCTAATCTTCAAAGTGTCAACCCATCTTTAGGGTGTGTACAAAATTGTGAGAAATTGGAAATCTTTTAGCTTTTAAGAGAACCTATTTTTCTTGATTTGTTTACCTTACTCATCTATATTCATTTATGTTCATAATTTAACGATTTATTTAAACATAAATATTTATAAACATTGATTAATTCATGTAAATTTTCATTTTTCAATATTCAAGTGACCATAACTTTGTTACTCCTCTATTATAAAATATAATAAAAGTATAAATCAATCGATTCATCTATAAACACAAGCCGAATTGAATGATGATAAATGGTAGAATTACCGATGAAAAATTTATCTGCAATCGTCTTCATGCATCCAGATTTTTGTTAAACCTAATATTGATTGATTGTGATAAATACGTACTGAACAATCTAAGAATAAGCTTAATTTCCCAATCGATATATTCACTTACCATTATTATATGTACATTGTACAAATTCCTCAAGTAGAGGAACCAAAAGGATGTCTCCAAGATCTTGCTAAGAGTCCACAAAGAAAATAATTTTTTATCACACTACATTTTGTTCCTATATGACACTCTGATATCGAAAAGAAATTGAAGGGCCGAAGTTTAAATTGAAGATTGAAACTATCCTTCTTTCCATATTCTCATAGCACTATTTTTTTAAATTTTTATAAATTCTTCATTAATTGCTATTCCTTTTCTTTTAAACTAATTATCGAAGTTCAAATTGCTCTTACTGTAATTAATTAAGATTTATCGATGCAACATTGCAATCACGAAACCCGTAGGAAACTTTGGCAAAGGAAGTTAAGAGTAAACTGAACGGAACCATTGTAGGTTCCCGCGGATAGCAGAGAATTTTCTGCACATGCGCGAAGAACTGATTCTGAAGAAGGGAGAGTGAGTGAGAAAGAGATAAAATTAACTTTGATAAACACAAACAGAGGCAGAACGAATTATTTTTAAAAAGAGATTTCCTGGGGTAACGAAATATAAGATATAATAGAGAGATTATTTATATGAGTCTTACGTCTGTCATGAAATCTTGCGAATCTAATTAATACCATTTTTCTGACTATCCTGCATTTTTCCTTTTTTCACATTTATTTTCTCCATCTTTTTTTGTCAGTTAACAAAAGTGAAAAGCTTTCAGCTTTTACTGGCCTGCCACTCATACATCTGAAACGTACTGAAGAGAAAATAAATAAGCAGAATAAATAAATATAAAAAAGTAATTTTGGAATCTGAAAAGAAATATCTCATTCGTAAGGGTAACTATAAAGTAAAGCCAATTAAAGAAATTATTGGTCTATAATCTATAAACATTTACAGTTAATTTAATTATTTGTATTGATTAATAATTGTGAAGTGGCAATTTAATTGTCTTATAGAGTTATCGCGGATAAAGTGTATCAGTCATATCATCCGCGCCCCTACTTTAAATATTAATTTAGGAGACCTGGATCAAATATCGCTTTTAGTCTTCCCTTTTTATGTTTCATCGAAGTTTAGGGCAACTAATTAGAATTTGAATTCGTCACCAACATATTATAGTAGATTTTACATTCAATTTCAATTTTCTTTTATTGGGCTGAAGTTTCACAACCCTACTCAAACGAAGTTTTTTCTCTTCAAAGATTCTCACTAAAAAAAATTAGGAAATTTTTTTGCAAACAATAATTTAATTTAAAACAATATGTTTAATTGTTTTAATGACTTCTCAGTTCGTAATATGCTTTTATAAGCTCTTTTCAGTTCGAAAAAATAGGAAATGAGCACGATCAAATATCAACTGATGGATCTTTAGTTCTATTGAATTCATTACAGCAGAAAACTTCTCTCTCAAACGAGAAGTACCTACTTGTGTATTAAATTACAAGGAGGTATAGAATCGGTGCACGATCAAAGTAGTTCACTCGTCATTCTGATTGTGAGTGGGTATTACATTGATTTTATGGTAAGCTTCGTGAAATCTGATTAATGAAAATAGTGGAAAAAAATGGAACTTATTTGCATGCATTCTCCTGTCATTCTTCGTTGAAAAAATATTATCGAGGAATTGTAAGTGCATGGAAACTAATACTAGAAAATAAACGCTGAGTAGTAAAAAGAAAGTCAATTATATTTGTCATATTTATATTTTTAAATAAATTATATATCTAGTTAGTATACCATATGTTACCACTTCATGACTTTGAAGAAGTTTGGAAAATTCGTTTGAGGAAATTTAAATAGGAGGAAGAAAATATAAGCAGCTTTAAACTACTCTGTGTTCGTTATAGAGTCCGTCGTATTTTACCTTTGAACATGAAGTTTAATCTTCTAATAGCTATAAGTTAATTTTTTTCTCTGATAAAAGCAACGAGTGCCATTTATCTTTCAAAATCATTCAGAACAGAATGAATTTTTCCCTCGAAATAATTTAAGAAAATTCTCGTGTAGACATTTTGCGAATGAAGATATATTAGCTGGATATTTTGAAAGGTTAACTGTATTTCTCGTTGGCGAACGAAAAACACATTTAACTTGCTGTATCAAAAAATTTGAAATTTAAATTATGAAATTGGAGTTTTGAAGTATATCTATTTTCTACTAGCTGCCCTACAGTAATAACCATTAAAATTTTCAGCGTGCAAAAGTAAAAAGAATAAATTGCACGTGGAACTCGTATCGAGTGTTGCATTACGGTTATCAGCCAGAACATTAAACGTTCACAAAGGATGGAACAGATTTCATAGATATTCCGATATTGTGAGTCTTCGCTGACGTGGTATATCAAAGGCTTATCAAAAGCATCAGGAAAGTTGAACACGCTGCTGGCTTGTTCAATTAAAAGCTCACGAATCCACTATATGCAAAAGTGAACCTGATAACTAGATTTTTGTGCATAATTCTCAAAATATCGATTTTTAATTGATACTCAATTTCAGATCGACTCAATCAGTAACACCTTTTTAGAAATAGAAAGAATGGTGATACAATGTTTTTCCTAAAATCCGTTGCAATTTAGGAACACACGTGTGTCATATTGAGAATTTTTACTAGTGAAAATACTGAATTTTACAAAAAAAGTATATAAACTTTTATAAGGAATTTCATAGCTAACTTTTTTTCTCTCCTTTTGCCGATCCAATAATATGGAAATTGGATTTAGTCTTTTTTATCGATTTTGAATTTCAGATAGTGATCGAGGCTCTAAAATGCACTCAGCAAAATGGATGTTTAAACTTAACAACTTATATGTTTAAAATATGAACAGCTACCTAGATTAGATTTCAGGGAAAAAGGGAAGAAAAATTTGACGATATTTTACATTTATTGATTCAATTACAATCAATTATATTTTACGTAGGTAATTTAGGAATGGCTCCTTAAAGATAATATATTATTTAGTAGGCTTTTAATACGAAACCTTTTAGCATGCAGAATTATTGTAATCTGTGAAAAATATACATTGTATCAATACATATTTATATATTGAAAAATAGTTCGTTTCGAAATTATTGGATGAAATATTTTAAAAAGGTAATCAGGTTTTTAAAATTTGTTCATGAAACTTCTGAGTCAGAACTATAGCAAGTCCTCGAATGCAAATATTAATTTTCAACACAAAAGTTATGTTTAACAAGTTAAACAAGAACTGCATTTCACAACTAAAGCTCATTTTCAAAATTTACTTTACTAAGCACACCACGTTATTTTATAATTGCTTTTCTTCGTACAAATGTAAGTAGATTATTTATAAATCCATTGAGATTATGAATTGAGTTTCGAATTTTGTTCTCAAAGGACAAAATTTAAGTTTTTAATCTGGGAAAATATAAGACAAGTTTATTTTCCACGAAGAAAGAATATACGAAAAGTTGTTTCATAGCTTTTGTCAATCTTTCATTCTTTTATATATTGACACTAAAATCGAATAATGATTTCATTCAAACGTGATAGGATAGCAGATTTTCTAAATATATCTAAATAAAGTCTAAATATTAGGTTTTAGATTTAACAATACATTTTCTAAATTAGAACAAAGTAATTAAATTTTTTAACACTAATAAAATTATTGACGTATTAAGATTTTATTTTTTTTAGAAATGGTAAGACCTCTCTTGCGATGCTTTACTTTGATAAAATAATAATATTGAACAGGAAGCAAATCACGTAGCTGTGGACGACGATGGAATACAGTAACGTGCGGCTCATTAAATTTATTAGGGTGTCATGAGCAAAATTAATTATAAGATGATGGGGAAATGTGATCCACGAAAAGGAAATTACTTTTGAGAGTAAAACTTTAGAAAGCTGCTTTCAGGAAAAGTCGAAAGCAAGAATAATTATCTGAAGGATTTTTTTTTTTTTTATAAATATGGTGCAAAAGATTATAAATGAAGTATTCGAAGGGATGCAATAAAATAGTGTCTAAAAACATTAGATGTCATGTAAAGAATTTGTCAGAAAATGTTAAATTAAAATCAAAATTAAAATCAAAATTAAAATTAAAATTGAAATTGAAACATTTATTAATTGTGCAATAAAGAATAATTAAATTTACCTTACTATTGTCTACTATTCAAAATAATTCAAAATACTCCGGAAGAGGGCGCCACTTCCTATAACTTCTATTTCAAACGATATTACCAGCATTAAATGTTCCTTATCTCTCGAGATAGCACTTTTTGTCAATATTTCCAGTTATTATAATGTATAATTGTACAGCTACAGCTCACATTCTGGCGGAAAGTTTCCAGTGTCTTTCAAAAAACAGGAACACTATGTCATTTAAATTTGAAGGAAAAGCAACAAAATGTTGATAAGGTATTTATTAATTTACATTAGTACTATTTATATAAAGTAAATATTCAGATAGACACCCAAGCTGATTATAAAGAAAGATTTATTTATAAAGAATATTGTCTAAGATGATTTTAGAAATGTGATTCATCAATTAAGAACAACTAGTTTTTAGATCCAATTTCATTCATTTGTTCGTTCATTATGTAAGACGTACAGTAGACATCTGGAAAGAACAATTTCCGCATGCGCATAATTAATTGATATTTCAATTCAAATATGTTTGAAATCTAGGACTGTGTTAAGTCTTAAATTATGAATTAATCATTATTCTTGTAGATTATTTGACATTTTTAAATTATTGGAATAAATTAAACGAAATAATTATAGGTTAACTATCTTAATTAACAGCCGTAAATTTAAACAAATGAGAACAAGCGAGACACTCATATAGGGAAAACAATTGACGATTTAGGTAATAAATACCACTGATATATATAATATTATATATTGTATTATATATATCAGTGATAAATACAGAGATAAATAATAGGTAATGACAGATTCTGGTAATGATCGAATTTTAAATACCATTCAACACTAATAAAATTTGCATTTCGTAAATTAAATTAAATTGCCAACTTTATTTTGATAATTTATCAGTATAATGAACTTGAAACTAATATTTTAGTCATAGAGGTTAAGTATGACGAAACTGTCAAAAATATCAAAATTGAACCGTCTGAAAGCAGTCAGGAATCAAAGTAGTAAATCGAATTTTTTACCAAATTTTTTTTTCAACAAGGAAACAAAACAACATCTGGAAATATTTAGGAACTAGAAAAGACGATCAATGACCTGATTCTAGAAAAATTCTGCACATAAATCTCAGTATCTCACCTCCAAAAACGAAGTCATGACGCCGCTCGTAATAAGCTACTTTAATCGGAGATTGCCTTTGTGTTTGAACCTTTGCAGATATGCATCAACAAATAATAGGTAAGCAATTATATTTATTTAAATTTAAACTTAAATTCTGCAAAAAATATATCTATTTTAATTTTCCCATTTCCCATTTGCCTTTCAAATGAAATTTTAGCAAACAGAAAAAAATGGCATTCTCTAACTAGAAATACCAGGGCTTGATATGCAATCCCTGATTTAAGATATTCCTCAATTAAAAAATTATCTTTAAATAAAATATGCTCTTAAATTAAAAAACAATATATTTTCAGCCAGGATGCATGTGCCGTTTTCGATTTAGTGGTTGTCGGTGGAGGAATTGTTGGTTGCGCAACTGCAAGGGAAATGCTAACCAGGCATCCTAATATGAAAATAGCCATCGTAGAAAAAGAAAAAGATGTTGCGATGCATCAAACTGGACACAATAGTGGAGTTGTGCACGCTGGAATATATTATACCCCTGGAAGCATCAAGGTAAATTTCCTGTCAAATTATAAAATCACAAACATGTCTTCCTGAAAAACAAAAAAAAAGGTTAACAACTATTTGCTAATTATTCAGCATTCATTATGGCTGACTCTATTAATTCTACAGCAAATAATTATAGGCAAAACTTTGTGTGGAAGGGATGAAGCTTTCCTACGACTATTTCTGCAAGAACGACATACCCCATAAAAAGGTAGGAAAGCTTATAGTTGCCAAGAACCAGAGTGAAGCATCAAGGTTGAATGAACTTTATGAAAGAGGACTGAAAAACAACGTGCCTAATCTCGAACTCGTCGACAAGGAATGTATAAAAAACTACGAGCCAAAGTGCAAAGTAAGAACTGCATAAAAATAATATAACAGCTATTTTATTTTTTATTTAATTTTTTTATTGATATTTTCTAACATTAACTTTGAAAAATATTGAATTCTAGGGTGAGAAAGCACTCTGGTCTCCTTGGACTGGTATAGTAGATTGGGGTCTCGTTTGCCGACACTTTGCTGAAGAGTTCAAAAAAATGGGAGGCAAAATATTCCTTAATTATGAAGTTAAGGGATTTTCAGAATGTGCTGAATCGAAAGGTTCTTCTAAACATGTTCCGATTTCCATTGTCTCAAAAAATAAGGTAAAATGAATTTTCTACTCTGAATTCGACTAATTGACATTTAGAAGAAACCCTAGAGTAACATAGAATAAATTTTTCCAGACTATAATGGCCAATTATGTTTTAACTTGTGCTGGTTTGCATTCCGATCGCCTGGCTGTGATGACTGGTTGTGATTTGAGTCCTCGAATTATTCCATTTCGAGGAGAATATCTCATGTTGAAAGATAACAAAAAACATCTGTGCACTACGAATATATATCCAGTTCCAGATCCGAGATTCCCATTCCTTGGTGTTCATTTTACGCCTAGAATGAGTGGAGATATTTGGCTGGGTCCTAATGCTGTCCTGGCCTTAGCTAGGGAAGGCTATAGGTAAATATACTTATAAGAAAATATAAAAACCACTTTCTGAGAATTAGCTCAAACAAATTTAAATCAAAATAATACTATTTTCAGTTGGAAGGATGTCAATATTAAAGACTGCATAGAAATGGCTAAGTTTCCGGGATTGTATAAACTTTGTTTCAAATATCTCGTCCCTGGAACGATGGAGATGGTTAAATCCATTTTTTATTCTCTCGCTGTTAAAGATTGCCAAAAATTTATACCGGAAGTTTCTTTGAAGGATGTAAAAAGGTAAAAAATTTGATTGGTATATATTCTGATTTTATATGTGATGATATCTATTAATTTTAGAGGGCCAGCGGGAGTGAGAGCTCAGGCAATGGATAACGATGGAAAATTAGTGGACGATTTTGTGTTCGATGGAGGCAAAGGAAGTATCGGAAGCAGAGTTATTCATGTAAGAAATGCTCCATCGCCAGCTGCAACGAGTAGCATGGCAATAGCAAAGTTCATTTCAGACAAACTCGAAAAGGATTTTAAATTTTAGTTCTTCATTTATTTTTGGTTTCCCTTTTTTTTTTTTATTATATCTCCTTATGTCCTTTTAAAAGGACTAGTTTTGTTTGTACATAATTTACAGTGTTAGAAGTAATGCAAACAAAGATAAAAGTAAACAGTTTCGTTGGTCTTGATAATTAATTTCTGTAGATTCTCGACTCGTTAGATTTTTGTACAAAAATTGTAAAAGAAAAATAAAACGACCAAAGTGATTCGAAGGTGAATCTATATGTACAAGTGTCCCTTTTGCGAGTACACGTTTTTCATACGCTTTCCCTCTCTTTATGTACAATATAGGCAATAAAATTGTTTCTACTTAATACAATTAAATCTGTGTCCAGTTATTCACACAGAGAATAATCTGATTCACAGATTATCACATTTTGCTTTGAGTGTAAATTTCGAAGTTCTGCTGGAAGGGGAAGAAAGTACAGCGTCTCGAGTGTACGATTTTAAATATTTGCTTAAGTAAAAGCGTAAAAGTCATGAAAATTGATCTATATGATTCTGAATCCTTTTAGGGATATTAGCAGACGTCGTCCTGAAAAATCCCAGGCGGCTGTCGAATGGAAGCCCATGTTTGTTACGACGACCAGATACTCGGCCAGCGCAAACATCGAGTAGACTGAAATTTAGTTTAGTGTTTACATCATTGTCTAGAATTTTCTTTAACGACTCTCTGTTTTGTAAAGATAGAATTAAAATTTAAAAGCAAGATTGGAAGAGTTTCAAGAAAATCTTTGAAATTACCAAAAACCTTAAGTTCTCTGCTTTCAAATTTATAATTCTTGAGTCGATTTTGTGATTGTAATTCAACACTCTCTTAATTAAATAAGTACCTAATGGTTCGCAGAACGTGTTATGCCTATAGAAGAAATAACACGCCAGAAATATTGAACTTATATTCAGTACCATGGATCTAAACTTCCACTTTAAAGACATTGTTTCTGACACGTCCTTAGTCACGGTTTTGCACTTTTTTATTATAAAATATGCTAGAAACATGTGGATGATAGACATTACTAAAAATGTTATAAAAGATAGCTTGTGTATCGCTGAAAAGAAAAAGGCAGCATATTTATAAAATTGTTGACACAGCAGATCAAAACTTTTAATAGCAAACCACATTTAGAGAATTTCGTACCATAATTTTCATTCGATGACCAAAAACTTAACGAGACGAGAGCTATATTTTCTATAGCATAAGTTAAAAGTGCCACATTGCTCATTCCGTGTGCCCATTTGTATATTTTCTCTTTATAGAAGCGATAGTACATTAAAAATACCAAGGCTCTGATAATAGCCTGCGTCGCTATGGCGGCTCTCCATATGTCTTTTTGTGGCTTATAGTGACCAATAGCTGCCGATACGGATGGCAAGAAATTATATACCTATTTTTTTGTACAAATATAATTTAAAATTTTAATTTTCATAATTTTAATTTAAGTCACTTTTCTTCTTACAAAAAAAATGTTCCTCAAAGGAAAAGTTCATTTCAGAAACACAAACTCCTTCTAAAGTCAAAAACATTTCGAAACAAAACAAAAATGACATGAATTCAAATTACGAAAGGAAAGTAAAAAATTGTAAATACTTAGACGTTATAAATTTTTTCATTGGCCAAAATGTACATATTAATACTTTATTGAAGAAAAGAGCAGAATTTGAAATTTCATGATTTAATCATGCTAGAAGTAACTTTTTTGAAGCAAAGTAAAAGAATTAAACATATAATTAAGATGGAAATATTTATACCTGACAATGTGTAGAAGTTGAGTGTTCAAAATTGTATAGTACGGACCAGATAACGCAGAAAGTAAATGCAAAAAAGGGTAATGATACAGTGAACCAGGCGACTTTTGAAAAGTTCAGAACGATTCTATATCTTGGAATTTCATCGTCAGTGAGGGGGAGGTAGTCCGAGCCAATTCGTTTACTCATTTTTATATATTTCTTGACCCCATAGACCCTCTTAAGCATTCTTTTCTCCCTCTGAAAAATAAAAATCATTTTTGTACTATATTTTTATTTCGTTTTTATATTTATAATTATATTTTGTAAGATGCATCAGTTTTAAGTTTCGTAGACTGAAATTTTAAAAATACACTTCACTTTCTTTAAAACAAAAATGTTTTATTTTTTTAAATTATTAAAAGTTCAGGATTATAAATATGATAAATATCGAAGTATGTACTAATAAGTTTTAGAACTATAGAAACTTGTATACTTTCAAGTATGCAATTTTTCTGTGAAAATCTACCAATTTTGATACCAATTCTATTAAACTTTGATTAAAAAATATTGACAATCATATGAAATACAAAACAATTGATTAAATACATCTAAAATATTGATATTTCACGAAAAGTTAAATAAAAGTTAACACAATTCCGAACCATGTTGGCACTTGCTTGAAATCCGTGTTGCAACTTGGTTTAATCTCAACTAGTACTTAATATAACAAGACTTTTTAAAACTTACATGCACTTGTTTGATATCTTTCTAATGATATCGATGATCACGTGATGATACATACATCATTATGTAAAATCGAATGAAAAACCACGTTAAAAATCATATATAAAGGAGACGCTCTCTGTCAACCCTGTCAGTCTGGTTGTCATCCTTATGTCACTTTCGTCCCTTTCGAACTTTTCGCATTAAAAGTTGAGGTTAGGAACCTCTTTTTAAGCGCATGTTTCTTACCATGTGAGCAATTTAGATTACCAGAGTTTTTCCTATAATTTTTATGTTTAAAAAAGTGCACATATCTTCGAGTTGTTCATATCTGTTCACTAATATTTTTTTTGAAAATGTAAAAATTGTGGAAAAATCCCGAGGTCCCGCCCGAGTTATCTGAATCTGCTCTGCTCATTCAGATTACGTTTGCTCATATGGTCAGTTCCTTCTTTATCCCTATAGATGTCGACTCACTTCACAGTTTACTAGTTTAGAGCGTTTAGAAATTAGCGAAATTAGTGTTTTCTGCTGTTTTCTTCGTTTGCTCTCGTTAATGAAATGCTTTAGTAAACATTGCAATAAGTGTTTAAATATTAGTTATTGGAAGAAAATAATAGTTTTCATAAATTCTAGTACGTACATTGAAGTAGTTAAAGTGAAAAAACAACGTGAGAAACGGATTCTTATTGACCTTTTAAATACAAACTTAAGAGAGAGGTTATGTTGTCTGTATTTCTGACGATTCTGTTGTTTTTTTTAAATAAATTGTTAATTGTCGGGTAAAAATGAATATTTTTTACTTAATGACAGTGTGACCTTTGAAATGTATTACTCCTTGTGCCTAAGAAAAAACGTGTAAAGTGTAAAAAAGGAACGTTATTTTGACATTTGTCTTCATCCGTTTGGTCTGCAGTAGAAATTCATCAAGATGTAAGTTATTTTATTAAATAGGTATTTAATATTACGTATATTTAGGTACTTATATCTATACTTGTTTATTGATTCAATTATTAATCGATGATTAATCTTTGTTTTTATCGTCATTTTTAATTCAAAATGTTTTTTTTATATGTAATTTCTATATTTGATATGTCAACGTAATGTTTTATTTGTACGTACTCTGGTTACTTCCAATTATTATTTATCATGAATAAACTAATTATCGATTTTTTTTACGAAAATAGAATATAAAATAGGATTTCAAATTTTCTACAACTTTGAAATCTTTCAAGTTTACATAAATACATTGGAAATCCCTCATGGAACTTTTCTAATTGCAAATTTTATTTTATAGATTCTAATTTAATTTGATTATGACCTTAAAATAGTTTCTCAGAACCATTTTCCAGGTGAAAGTTTCTCTTCTCTTTGAATGGAATCGATTTATCCTTTAGTAGGTTTGGAAGCAAAAGTGATTGAACGTTTGATCGTAAATATAAAAGCCTACATCTCACCAGATCGCATAACTTTGCTTTGTTGTAATTTTGTTTGGGTGGGATCCCTTGGACAAAGTTTATCGACGTACCACCGCATATTGCAACATTGCTTCAAGCGAGAACTTCCAATAAGTATTTTCCACCAAAGTAATATTTCGTGCTGGCGTATTTCTTTTCCTCGAATCGTAGTTGCCCTGAATCAAATATGCAGTAATATCAAACTACCAACATTCTACGGATGTACCCGATATGCTTCACTTGTTTGAAGTGATATCGACTCTATTCACCTTCTGCTTCCGATAAATGACATTCAACCTTACTGAATCTCCTTTACTTTCATGCGAGAGACAAAATAATCTATCTGTCGAGATTCTTTTACCAAGGAAACGTTTTTTGTTTTAGATGAATCTATCAGTTATTTCAAAACTTAAATTTAAAAATTAAAAGCATTGATGGGATGAACAGATGAATTAAATTAGATTCTTCGAATTGAAGTATGTATGTAGTTTTTATGATTAAAGTAACCTGCAATTTTTCCAAATATTTCAGTGATCAAGTATGTATTAAACTAATACTACAAAACGATCTGATCAAAGATCACTTTTCTATAATTGTCACAATCTCGGAGTGAACTTAATAAGAGTTCCATCGTGTGGAAAATTTCCCAGAGGATTAAGTTTTCCCTACGTGGCTCTTATTATTCTCTTTATTACTATTATCAACGATTTGGATTACTACATTAACTTAATTACAACTCTAAATGTTCTTTTTACCTTGCGGCCCTTATAATAAGTGATTTGACACACTCTCCTTTTCGCAAATCATTAGCAGCATGTCATACATTCAGGCAGCAGAGAGATTATTTACAACAGTTTTAACACTTGAAAACAGAGCCAGTGTTTTTGATAGAAGGAACTTTAAACCAGTGCCAGAAACAGTTACGTCACTTTTTGTTTGCAATGTGTCAGCAAAGTTTCAAGAGGTTCAGGAAATATTAATTTGAATGCTCTCAACTTTATAGCCTTTTAATTCAACGATTTTACAGAGTTGGCACTTTAATCTTTAAACGCATTTACAAGCAGATATTTATTAAATTTGTACGTTTTAAATGCATTTATAAAATGTTAATATGTACTTTCCAAACTTGGAGACAGAAAATAAAATTTTAATTATTTACTATATTTTCAATTAGTTCTAGAATAAACTCAATATTTCTTGTATAGAAATCTATCCAAAATGTATCTATTCCATTTTTAATTGATTCTTGT
>JAUESI010000035.1:1635475-1668667 GCA_032275145.1 Synergus laeviventris
GTTCTAGAATAAACTCAATATTTCTTGTATAGAAATCTATCCAAAATGTATCTATTCCATTTTTAATTGATTCTTGTTTTAGGCTGGATTTTCGTCGATCGTTTGGTATTGCGGAAGTTATAAAAGCGACGGTCAATATTTTATTTCGGATATAATGACACTGTGGATTGAAATTTCAATACGTGCGTGTCAGGATTGTAGACATTTGAGCTCGTAAGTCAGTTTTACGCTGCTAAACTAAACCTTTCGGCGATCTACTCCATTGGCTTCGGTTGAGTAGACTGGAGTATAAGACGCAATGCGTCGCGACGCTTTGCCAGAAATTCTGCAATACCGTAGACGTAGACTCTTGGGGATCGTCGATTCGTTCGGTTTCCGGTGAATATCGTCACCACAGTGTGTGAATTTTCCTCATGCAAGACGTCTACCAGTCATAATCCTATCACTCTACGATGGCATATTTGGGCTACCTTTGAAAATCACTTTGAGCTAAAATTTGAAGGGAATTTTCATTGACAGGAATTATAAAAAATGAATATGTAGATGGATACAGATATATATGTATATATAAAGCTAAATGTCGGTGTGTTACGAATAGAGGTCCACACCCTTAAACCTATTAAAACCAAATTTTTCGGTGTCACAAATTTGTCCTGTGGATTTTTTACTCGCTTAAAATCTCAGGCAACGCCAGGTAAATTTCTTCTAGTTGAACTGTAATACAAGGAAAAATCGATTTTCCTCTTTGTAGCAATTTTGAACGAATTCTTTGTGGAAACTTTTTCAGGAAAAAAAAGTAATATAATAAAGAGTACAAAAGAAAGTGGTTGTAAATATGAGCCGCAGCTAATAAATCATTTCACTTTGCCATCACTCTTTAACTTCCATGTGATCGTAACTGACCCTAATTAAATAATTAAACTTCATTAACCTTTTGAAAAGTGTAGGACTTTAATATACTTGTTCGAGGGTTCAATCTAAAAACTCGAGGTCTGTGTTTTCTTCGCTCCTTAAACTCTTTGAATTTCGTCAAATATATGTTGGAAAATAATACATCTATTACTGTTTGTTTGTTGTTAGCAAAATCGATATGCCTATCTCACCGTACATCTCTATTCAATTACATTCGAAATACAACGACGGATAAATATTGACGAAGTGCCTTCAAGCGGGATAATTGTCAAAGTCGCTGATGCATCCTTATTGTTGATGAATTTATATCAACCTAACTCATCACCAAAGTAAAAGAAAATCCAAACTTCTCTTCTCAATTTTTAGAGTTAGTAAGAAAATGAAATTTAATAGTTTATTTGTTAATTAATGCAAATATTTTTGCAGAACTTGAGTAATGGAGCCAAGGGTAAAAAGGGTTTCCTTGATGTCTTCATTATTCTTCCCAAGAATTAGGCAACATTAATTTAGGAACGTCTCGACTGAAAATTTTCTTCTTGTTCCTGTCGTGCAAAAGAGATTTAGTACCACGTAGGAGGCTTTATGACATAATCTGGAAATTAAGACATCTTACTATTTCAATCTGATTTCAAAATATAATGTAAAAACGACAAGGACAATCGCACATCGTAGTTTGCAGAATTTCTCCATTTCTTTAACAGAAAATCTTAAACAGCTGAGATCAGTTTTTGCTTTTCATTTATTTCTGTCAGAGTTTTCAACACGTCGTATTTTACAACTTTTCATATAAATTCGAATCCAGACTCGCCTTAACATATTTATTTTTACTATGGCTGAAAGGACTAGATTTCTCATAAACCGTGAACGTGGGTTTAGCCGCAAAACCAGCCGGCAAATCTTGTAAAATGTATTCTGAGGACAGAGATAAATGGGAAATTGGATGTTAAACACAGAAAAGGAGTATCAAAGCAAAGACAGTGAATGATGAAAAGATAAAAAAAAGAAACGAGAAAGGAAATGATTTGAAAGCACTCGATTCAGAAAGGAAATCTGTAGATGTGATAGAAGATATAAAAAAGAAACTGTACGATAAATTTTCGCGTGCGAAGGGAGTCTTGTTTAATCTTGTTAGGGTCTAATGAAATAATCGGAGAAAAAGAGTCAGCAAACAAGGAAGAAATCTATCAAATATGTAAATAGACGTCATCGTGTAAGGTGATTAATAATCCTAACTTTATTGTTTGCTTTTATTCGTGCCTCCTTTTTAACGTCCTAATTGAGTAATTTATTTTAACCCGAGCAATATTCTTATTCACTGTCATGGTATTGTTAAATATGGACTGATAAATACCGAATTAAAAACTAGATCTCATAAGTTATAACAAGCTATAAGAGTTGAAACTACTAAACCAAAAATGCAAATAGTCGTAAATGATTTTGTGGCAAAACACTTGTAAATTTACCCTCGAAACTTTCCATTATTCGCAGCGTTTTATGCGATAGTGAAACTGTTATTAATGTTCGAGTAAACTAATAAACATCATTTACAATCATTGCGTTTTTTATGAAGCCACAGTGCGTTCGAAATTCAATTAATTTAGCGTTTTTCTCAAATACCTTGAGTCATTAAAAATATTCATTTTTTCAACAACAAAATGAGCTATTGATAAGACATCTACAAAAGCATATTTCTCTCCAACTTTTCACTCACAAATCCTAATTCTTTCTGCACTCAATTGAAATCTGAAGCCGAATAAAACTCTTCAACTATATTATTCAGCAGCTTAGCAAGATTAGCGTCAAATTAACAAAAACACTTCGATAAATCTGTTTTCATTCGGAAGGGTGCAGAAAGAAAAAGGCGAGGAGCAAAATTTGAGTCTTCTGATGCGATTTTAGAGGAAAAACGTGTTGTTGAAAAATAAGATTGGCGTCGTTAAGCGTCAAAATTGAAACGCATGCGCGAAATTCAATCGGAGAACGTCGTCCGCGTGGCGCGAGTGTTAGAACTTGACTTGGTGCTTTTAGTCTCTCCGGTCCCTTCGTCCGTCCTTGTCCTTTCCTCGAACACGAACTTTCCTCAAATATTACCAAGTCTTAATTTTCCATAGTGTCTGAGAAAATCAAATAGATCAATTAAAAACCATGGACGAAGCTGAAAGAAGTCACATGCTCTAAAAATTGGAGAAACAAATTGGAGAACACATGCCACAAAAGTCATCTCCCGATCTTCTACCAAGAGTTCCTAATTTTGAAAAAATCTTTGGAGAACCTGGTAAAGAAGATCATCAAGAATTCCTCGTTAGTGGAAAAATTATCAAATTCTGGGACCAAAATCTTCCGCAAGAGGAATCAAAATGTCAACTGAAATACTGCAGGTGACGGAGGAGAAAGTGACGAGGAAGACTACCGGAAGTCCAAAGGATGGAAGTACAGCTCAAAGAAGATGGCGTCTTCTCGCAAGAGCTTTGTCTCGTTCTCCAGAGCTCTATCCAGAAGTGGAAGATGAAATTTCGGTTCGAAGATTCACATCCTTTAATTTGTTGAGACCCCTGATTTTGGAGAACGTGGGTGATCCAGAGTCTTCCTGGTATGAGTACTCGACAGTGATTGAGAACGAGTTGTTTGATGTGCAGATCCGGAAGATCAACAAGAATTTTACTGCCAATGAATTAATTGGGTTTAATAACACTGGGAATGTCTGCGTTTGGCCTTCGGAAGAGTGTCTGGCTTATTATTTGTTGAAGAATAGAAACATCTGCAGGAACAAGGTGGTCCTGGAATTAGGAGGTGGAATGAGTTGTTTGGCTGGTGTCCTGGTGGCCAAGTACTGCAATCCTACTGGTGTCACTCTCACAGATGGAAACGTGACCAGCGTTGATAATGTCAGGTGCATCGTTGCCAGAAACAGCATGGCTGATTTCGTAAGGTGCGGCGTGGTGCAATGGGCCAGGGCCGCCAATGCACTCAGACAATCTGGAAACAATGGAAACAGAATTCAGGTAATTGAGGGTAAAAATCATAGCTAGAATTATCTAAGAGAAATTTTTTTTGGAACATCACCTTTTGACTAGAATTGGAGTGAAATTTAGTTGGCATTCAGTTATAATTGTATAAATAAATGTACAACCGTGTATTAAGGCTATTAAGAATCACTAAGATTCAGAATGACAGTTCTGCATAATTTATAGAATGAAAAGTGACCAAGGTTTCTTTTGACACATATTTTCAAGCCATTGTTTCCACACGTCTTGTTTTGAGTGACAATAGCTGATACGATTTCGTAAATATCAATTATATTTTATCTCAAGTAAACAAATCATGAAAACAATTTAATGCAAATTTACACAAATGACTACAGGAAGAAACTCTATTCTTATAGTAAAGATAACATCGAAACAACTCAAACCTTTTGCATAAAAAATAACTGGTATTTTCTTCTCTTAGTTTGAAAAACGAGCTTCATGAATTTTTGTTTCTATCTATACTGGCCAAACCTTTAGCCTACTTCCGGCAGTACATAACGTAATTCCACCTAGTTCCGGTGTTCTACATTTTTTCCCAAACATTTGACAAGAATTCAGCTGAAAAAACTTATTACCGTACATTTTTTTAAACTAAAAATAATTTCATTAATTTTATTGTAAATATATTTCGAATTTCGGAATAATTTATTACCTTTATAATGCATCAAAGCTCTGCCGAGATTTATGGTACCTATTTTAACTCGAGGACATTTCAATCGGATATTTTTTCACGCGGAAAATAAAATTCAGTAAGATGAACTACTTATATTAATTTCATTATAAAAACTTCTTCTTTTCTAGTTTCTGATTGTGTCGCTTTAAATAATAATGTTCAAAAAATGTTCATGTGATGTCTGAAAAATAATTTCTCTTAGAATTTGTTGAAGGAAAATAATCTCTAAACTCTCTTTAAATCTTGATTTTAACAGTATTGGGGTATGGAAGCAGTGGACGAATCTCGAAGGACTGATGGCTTTTACGACGTGATTCTAAGTGCAGATTGTCTTTTTTTCGACGACGCTCGTTTAGACCTAGTGGAAACAATCTACGGATGGTTGGCTGACGATGGCATCGCCCTTGTGATGGCTCCCAGGCGAGGACCAACATTCCAAAGATTCGCAGAAGCCGCTCTTAAAAGAGGTTTTCTAGCTCGGCAAAATGAACATTACGATCCCAAAATTTGGTCCAGACACTTGGAGATTCTTGCACAGAATCAGGAGTACTGTCCAGATTTGCACTTTCCCATTCTTCTCGAACTCACCAAGCAGAAAAAGACTCCGCCCTGATGATCTGAATTCTCAAAGACAGATCATGCGGGCAATATTTTGTTCATATTTGTCAAAGACGCCTTCCGAGGAAATTTTTACGAAATGACCGTTAAGATTTGTAATGGAAAGTTACAGAAAGAAAACGTTGACTGGGAATGGAAAATATGCGTCTGAGCCAGCAATTCTGATGCTAGATTGTTTTTCTCTCTGATGGGGAAGATTGGAAATATGAATATATTTAATAATATAATTATACTTGTAAGAGACTTGGGAAAACTCGTTTTGTTCTTAGCTTGTTTCGTTGCTTTAGTATTATATGCTGATTATAATTTCCACATTTTCCTTATTATTAGTATTAATCTTGTGATCTACGCTTAATTAGAATTTGAGTTGATCCATTTTTCAAATTTTATAAAATTTATGGTGCTATAAATTTTATACTACGGGTTCTAATTGAGTCGAGTACAAAATAGATGTACTTAAAGCATGTGATTAGGTTCTGTGACGAAAATTATCGCCAGTGCGATTTAATTTATTATCTTATTACTTTTTTTCGGAAAGAAAAATTTTGTGATGTCAAAGCCAAAGACGATTCGAAAACCGAATATCCCGACTGGAGTTAGTTTTACTAAATTATTCTATAAATCTGTAATAAGTTTAGATTAAATATGGACCAAGATTACATAATTTGGATGGAATAGTTTCGATTTAGAATAAATCTGTAGGATTATCTTTAGATTATTTTGGAAGAATAATCTTCATTTTTTCAGTTTTGTTTCAAGATAAAGTAAATTGTTCTCTTTGAGTTAGATGGTCCATAAAGATTAAATTAAGATCTTAGTTCTTGGACATGATTTGTTGAGATGTAGCAATGCGACATTTGATCGTGAACTGTAAAAGGTATTTTTGAACTCAGGAACTAGAGGCGCAATGACGCTGAGATATAATGTCAGAAAGACTCGAAGATGCTCGCGAAAAACAAGTGTCTATTCGACTTTTAACTCCGGGTCTCGGTATTTTAGGAAACCACTTACTTCGTATATTCTATTATATTCTATCCTAGTCTAGGTCATTTATTGACATGGTTTCATTTTGACATGGTTCCATCGGGTGCCAGGAAGATATCGTCTGCTACCCTTAAGTATCGATTCTTCCCTTTCAAGACTTCCCTTCCGCAACTCAAAAAGGATTGCAATTTTTTTTAATCATCAGAGTTCTTCGAAGAAAGACGATATTAGACACTTTAAAAGTATTTCGAAAGAGAGAATATCAAATTTAAATCTTAAAAGACTTTTAGGTACATACCTAAAAATGGGATAAGTTTAATTGTAATACTTTAATCGTAAATTCCTGATTACTCCTGATTTCCAAGTTCAAGGTGGATCAATCTAGTTAAGTCTAGTCAAACGTATTTAGAAATAAAAAAATCTCTATTAATTGCGATAACAAAGGCGTTGTAAATATAAAATATGCTAAAAGAGAGACTCGAAGGGAGATACAATTATTTTAAATAAATCTCTAGAGTGACCGCATTGTAAATAAAATAGCGAAGGTTGATAGCAATATGATATATTTATTTTGAGCTGAATATATTATATATTATATCACAAAAAGACGTTGCCAATGATGGCCAAATTGTTGATGCATTCAATTACATATTCAATTTATCTGAAATCGACATATCATATTCTGCTTTTTATTTTATGACTGGAAATTGCCATATCTTGGAAACAATGTTTATTGTCTGGATATTAATAAATCAGCTTCTGTTTCAAGAAGAAAACTGTGCTATTTGTTGTAGTACATTTACCCCTTTTTTAAACATTCTGTTTTTAAGTTTTGAATTAATTAAAATATTAAACTAATATTAATATTAATGAAACTTTCATTCTTAAAAAATTTCCAACTCAAAAGGTTGCAGATTTTTCTGATTTTCTACATTAGAGGACAGAATGAGAGAAATGAAAGACTTCATTTGTATCACATTCGGAGGTATTTCCGTATCTTTGAGAGTTTGAAAGACATTTCGCAGTCTACTTTTGCTTGATCAGGTTTCTTCCCTTTAGATAACCTACGTCAAAGTATATCGAATATATTGTATCTGGTATCCTGTAAACATGAAAACCGAGAAGTAACCCTTACTCTTGTCCAACACCTGCAAACATTCCACCTTCGTATAATATTTTAACTCTCCATAAATTGCGGAATCCCTTTCCAGATAATTAAAAACAATTTTTTATCCCATTTTTTTATCTCATTTTTTTATCTCTATTCTTGTTGGGTTCGTTGACACTTCGAAAACCGGGAATGACGAAAAATGTTTTTTTAGACTGGAGCACTTTATAGTGGAAAAAATAGAGTGAAAAATGATTTCAATTGTTTCGTGCCTCTGCGCTAAAAATCGAGATTATTGTATAGGTCAGACAGTAGATGAATCACTTTTTTCCAAGACTCTCGTTTCGTTTTAACAGGTTGATAATAAACTGAAAATTTATTGCAAAAAATTCTTGCGGGAGAAGGTTGTACTCTGGAGATTAAGGCCGAAATATTTTGCAAATAAATATTTTTAGTAATACGATTTTTTTCTAATTTATTTCGGAGTAAATCGAAATTTATTTTTAAAAAGATCTTTAAGATTTATTACAATTGTATACCTGATAACTCTTATATTTTCTTCTACGTTTTTTGACTTCCATCTCGAGAAAAAATTTGAGGATTTTTATTATGCGATATCTCGGATTGTGTTTTATTATTAAATATTTATAGATTCTCTTACAATACTCAATTTCATGAAACCTATTCTTCAAGCATATCAAATTCCAGTTTATTTTTCCTACAAATTTCGCGTGTTAAAGAATTTATATTTTTAGAATTTTTATTCTAATAAAATAACTCTTATTTGCCCTCTCAGCCAAGAATATTTGTATTCTCTTTAAATAAAAATATCTATAAATTACATATAAAGGTAATAAAATCCCGTAAAAAAATGAAATCTAAAAATATATATTTTCAATAAAATGTATTAAGGACTAGTTATATATATTATTAAGTCTTGTTATATTACTAAAAAATAAGATTCATCGTGCCTTTTATCGTTGAAAAACAAACGAAATTTGTTTTGAATTTTGTGAAAAGTCGTGTCTCCTTTCCAACTCTTGACTCGTTAATAGAGCTTTGTTGGCTGTGGAATCGTGATAAAAATTGACCGGACTCGTAAAAGCATGTCAGTCGTAAAATCTGCAGCTGTTTAACTTTTCAGTGCCAAGCGGTCTTCTGTTCGCGGAAATAATCTCAAATCTCAAATCCTCGACAAAACACGGATTTGCGACTTCAATCTTATTCCTCAGAATTTTTTCCATCTTTAGGTCTCCTTACCTCAACACTATTAAAAAATTTTCCTTTTTTTTCAAAGTATTCGCTACCTTTCTAATAAAACAAGAAAACTTGAACAATAAAAATACAAATATAATTGAAAAAAAAACAAATAATTTTAAAAAGTTCAGTTAACGTGTTTGGACTGACGTGCTTCATTTTTACTATATCTGATTGTTATTCATCCTCTGCAATCTCATATCTTTGGTTTCGTAAACGTGACGTGTTTAAAAAATCTTGCGGGAAACACTTGATAGTCAATTTGAAAAATCCAACAGGCACTCCTTCTGGTTGATAAGTGATCATACGATTTTTTTTTAGAGAAAATAAAAATGGATAATTATCATTTTAATTTAGTTGTTGAGAAAATTTTATTTTTCTTCTGACCTTGTAAGAAAATTAAGATATTCGAGAGAAAGTGAAATGAAGACAACGCTGTAAAGCTTAGTAATAACAATGATAATCAATTCACTCGTTCGGGCAAGATTCCAATTTCGAAGTCGAGCCTGGGGCTAGCAAATTATTAATCCTAAAATGGGTACTTACGTAATATTGATTAAAGTGCCTTTTCCAAAACGTTCAAAATCGATTACTATCGCAGAATCTAAATATTTTTACTTGACACTTGCAACTATTGTTATGAAATCTCTTTGAATTCTCAAAACTTCGTATAATCCTTAAAAAATTCCTTGAAATCTGTTTAAAATATAGTTTTTAATAAGCGGTAAAAATGTGGGAAATGTCTGGAAATTTCGTGGGCAATATTTAGTATATACACTGAATCGATTGTCGACTTTGTTTACTAAAGTTTTACTATTTGTCAAGTTTTAATTACATTTCACAGTGTTTCAGAAAAAATTATCACCTTCCTATTTTAGCCAATTTGTAAGAGATGATACAATTAGTATTTCCGGTGTTTTTCAGCAGCTAATTAAAGTAGAAGTCGGGAGGAAAGTTTATTTTTGAATCAGAGTTTATATATATATATATATAAATTTGTGAGAATGTATATTAGTTTTAATTAGTTAGTTTTTCACAGATAAACGGGCGCCAGCTTGAGCAGGACCAGAGTCCAAATGAAATTAGACGTTCCGGTGCCACTTTTGATTTGTTATAATTCGCCAATTGCCCCAGACACGGTGTTCCCTTTTTATCGTATATCTTGAAAGATACTGCATGTTGGCAATTGCTTTTAGCGATGATTAGTGCCAAGTAACTCGAAAAATACAAAATATGTCATATCTCAGTGACCCAGATCCATTTGCTTCTTCAAGTGTAACCGGATTTGGATAGTTTCAAATCTGACACATTTCATGTAATTTATAACAATAAAATTGTTCCAAATAAAATATTTTTAGAATCATCAAAATGTTTCACGTAGAGGGTTTTGCTATATTTTACAATATATTTCAATGCTGCTTGTAAACTTTTCCCTTTGAGAGACTCAGAATAAATATACGAAAATAAAATTGGAAAACTTCTAGTATCAATATTCAATATTCAAGAAGTTCATATTTCAAGCAAACCTTTTTAAAACTTCAGCCTAGTTTTTTCTGTATAAGATACTTTATCTTGAACAAATAAATTCTTTCTCATAAAGATTCACTTGCGATGGCAACTGCCTGTATGTGTATTTATTATTTATATTGATATGTATAACGAATAAGTATCAGTTAATAGTTTATTAATTTTTGAATTGATTATTTATTTAAGATAGTTTTACGGAAGCTTTGGTCTAATATTATTAATCAAATAAAACTGTCTAGGATTTCTTTGCTGTTTCGTGTTCCTTAGCAACTATAATGTGGTTAGAGATTTAGAGCTTTTACCAATCTCACTCTAACATTGAAGTTGGTATTTTTGACAAGTCTCTGTTTCGAAATTTCAGAAGCATTTTCAATGTTTGTTCTTTCTCGCTATAAAACCAAACTTTTTTCGGGTTAACGAGCTCGAAAAAAGCAATAAAACATACACATCTCAAGATTTAGAAAAAAAAAGTCGTTAAAACTTTTATTGCTTTAAGGAAGTTGTAAAGTTCTGTCATAAAAAACATAAAAAGGTTCTCTCACTATTATTCGGTTACCTCTCAAAGTGGAGCAAAAAAAATAATAATAAAAATGGAACAATAATAATTATCGGGCACTTCAATTGCATTCATATATATAGTGTATTTTTTCCAGGGTTATTTTAATCAATTTTTGCAGTGAAAGCTATGGATTGAATCATATTTAGAGTCTTTGAGTATTATATTTTGATGACAGCCTTTCATCTCAGGTCGGTTGTTAAAAATGAAGAGATCTGAGGAGATCTTGTTTGAAGTCGAATCACGAATAGCGAAAATTTAGTTTCCTATTGCTTTTCATGAAAAAGCTGGTTAGAAAAAGAAGAAGAAAGGTCCTCTGAGGCTGGTTATGATAAAAAATGGTTTATTGGATCGCATTAATAAAAAAAATGATGATAAATGACATTGAAAAGGTGAAGCTCATTTGTGAAGGTATAAAAATCGATTGGCTGCAAACAATAATACATACAAATTGTGTCGAAGGACGTACAAAAATAACACAAAATATCAATTGGATTAAAAACTGTAAAAATTTATTTTATTTTATTGAAATGAATTTGTTTGGAATTGAGACTACAAGAAGTTAATTTTGCTTGTCATTTTTGACATCGAAAATTTTTCACAATGTATAACATCGTGTCAACAATCTGTCACAAAAGTGTTTTCCTTTGACTAATAATAAATTGCAAAACTCGGGATTAACAAATCCGTTTGCTTTTGCAAATATCACGTTCCAACAAGCATTAACAATCACCACATGTGGCAATACGCACGAATCTATGTGTTATTTTTAACTTCTAGAAATATATATTTTATATCAATACATAGTATATATCATCATTTTATTTTAAATGGAGGAGAATAAAGAACATTGATATTTTTTTATTCTTCCCCTATATGGTAATAAAATTGATTTTAATGCTAAAACATGCATTTATTTCGAGATACCTATCAGGATCTCTTAATAATTATTGTGCATTTAAATAAATATTGATTTAAAATGATAAAACTAATTATTTACGTATCTAGAGATTTATTCATGACTGAAATTTCGACAAGGACTTTCAAAGGTCAGATTGGATAGTCAATCGTTCGAAACTACAAGGACTACAAGCCATATTGTTAAGCATGGTTCCTGCTTGTCTGCATAGATAGATGCTCCTCATTGTCTAAAGTACATAGGTGTCAATCATTTGGGTAACTTCCAATTTCTCAGAGCGTCCAAGTTCATTCATTTACTTGTCGCAAAATATATATTAATTTTTACTGCACAAAAACTGTTATAAAACGATCAAAAATAGTCATAACATTTTTTCTATACGCATCCTAACAAGTTTTTTTAAATGAATCTTTTTTCTTTTTTAATCAATGCTAGACGATTACTCTTGATTGGATTCAATCGAGTTTCGAAGTTCCAATTAACTGCAAGAGTTGCAAAAGAAAAAAAGAAGGGCTTTATTGGTGTTAATTTTTGTTTTGTTAAAATAGAAAAATATAGTTATTTACAAAATAGAAATATTCTTAATATTGATTAAAGGAAAATGCACTCTGATCTTGATTAAAAATCCGATAAAATGAAAATAAATGCTAAATGTTTAAATGTCTGGTTACTAGTAGTTTTATTGTTAGTTTGGAATTTGTGAGCCTTCCTTTCGGTTTTCCAGGACTTTTCTGCGAAATTCAGCTATTTTGGTGCACAATATGTGTTTATAAGTTAGTTCTCAAGAACAAACGACGTACTACAGTGTTCGGAATAAAGTTGTCTAGATTGATAAGTAAATTCAACCTGCCTCTTAAATGTGAATTAAATGTTCATTAAAACGACAAATAAATCACAGAATAAAAGCCAGGTCACTTAAGAGATTTCCTTTCCTGAAAACGGGAATATTATTGTATAATATTATTAATTCGTAATAGTGTAGTATTATGTGAAAATCTATTTTTATTATTTCCCAGTTCTAAGAGTTACAATTTAAAAACTATGATTTGTTGCAAGAATGAGAGAACTTGAAGTTGGCAAATTAGTCGACTTTTAAGTTGGCTTCATTTTCAAAATGCTGATTTATTATTGTTTATTTTAAATTTCAGCTGCTTCCATTGATATCAGTGTGTGCTTAACAAGAACTAAAAAGTATTTATCTGGATAATTTTCCAGATTTGTTTACAGCCTTGTTTGAAACCTTAGAAAATTATGCCACAACACTTTAACAAGGTTAAAATTTGAGTCTTGTTAATCAGTGGATTTGCACTACGATGTTAGCATAATCTCTTGACAAATAGACTTACACTGGAAAAAGTTAAACCAAATATGAAATAGAAAAAAGTGAAATGAACAAAAAAACAAAATAAAAACTACTAAAACAGTAATTTATGATTAACTTCTTTCTTATTCTTTCTGATAGAAAATTGTAATAACAGAATGTTAACATTCTAAAGGAACTTTAATGAAAAAAAAATAATAAAAAAGGAAAATTCATTTTTCAGAGTACAAATTGGATTTTCAAGATGCAACAGTCTCTACGATGAGAATTTGATTGCATACAAAGTTACAGACTCGATTGCGTGTTATGGATATTAATGAATGGCAACAATAATTATTATTCATTTAGATAGAGAAAGTCATTTCATATTTTCTCCTTGAGCTTCATGGTAAAAATTGACTTGTCTAAGGATTATAATGAACTTGATAATACGACAAAGATCGATGATGAAAATCACTGAAAATTACAGCTGTCTCAACTCTTCGCTCTATTAATATTGGCCTCTAATAATAAAGTCAGATTTCTATAAATAAATACCAGACTCGTTGCTTCAAAAGCCTTATAGATGTACGCCTAATTTCGAAACAGTAATTGCGTTGGCTTTGATTGTCTCATTGAAAAGTCGGTCCGATATTTCGAAATTTGATTTTTGCTCAAATGTTTCTCAATTCATTTAACTTACTTTTTTATTTGATACTCAAACTTTTATAATCTGATAAAAAGTCCGAATTCCTTTTCTACAATTTGATACGAAATTTAAGTCGTTTGGATATAAATATTTTACGACTATATAGTAGATGTAATAAAATCCCAATATCGAGTGTTAAGGGCCCTATCGAAGTTCCATTTCCCATTAAAAATAAGTTAAAAAAAAAAATATATATATATATCTAGACTGAATAAATCTACGTGAATTTACATTTGAATTGCAGTAATTGGCCGACGTCAGAACGTCAGAACGTGAGCTAAAAACATCTGTTGTTACTTATTTACTGTTAAAATTTTATCCTATAACCATTTATTATTATTATGTATTACATAGTTTGAGAATGAAGGCAGCTTAAAAGCTGATTATAAATTACACTCCGTCTTACTATTTTTTCTATTTTTTCTATTTTTGGAGACCTGAGAAGTTTCGAGTTCTTTGGTTTTATACAAATGTATTTTATTTTATTTAAAATTGTCTTTTGAGGCAAAGAAATCGGATGTGAAAGGGGTGGACGGGTGATAAGAAGGCCAAGTACACCGAAGACCTAGCTCAAGGCTAGTAGGACGCCAGCTAATTGCCAACTAATTTAGGCTCGCCTTCTCTCTGAGAAATTATATCTACTGTACACAGAAGGCAATTAAGCGAAAGCTGAGAAATTTCTCCTTAGACTTTACATTTTTTAAACATATTTCAGTTTTAAGTAGATCTCTTGAAATTATAAGAAAAATTTTTATTTTAATAGCAGATGAACTCTAAGATGTATACCAGAAATTATTTTTGATTTTCTATCTCAATGCAATTTAATTTTCTATTATGAGACTGAAGTATTTGGGGTGTCTGAGGGTAATTTTAGTGCATTTTTTTAACTTTAAGGGATGAAGTAGGGTGAGTTTCAAAAAAACATTTAAAAAGTCTCATTTTTTATTTAAATAAAAACTGGATCAGAAAGATAATGATATTATGGTAACTTGGATTTTTTATTTCGGAAATAATTACTTCTTCCTATGAATATAACGTTTATATTTGCAAATGCAATTCTGATTTCTTTCTGAATAGAAAAGAGGGTAATTTCCATTTTACGTGTGCTAAGCGGTACTTCAAAAGAAGGCGGACCACATCAAAGGATCAGACGTAGAAACGTTCTGTGCGTATAAATGCGTTTTTCCGTTTTACATAATGGAAGTACTGTAGCTATATCTTTTACAAAGTGTATTTTGTACAGGTTGTGTTCTATAACCATCGAATATGCACCGGATGAATAAGTGACGACCACCCTCACTAATAGACGTTAAAAGCTTCTGAAAATACGCATTTCATCTTCACGAATCAGAATTTTTGTTATTTCTCATGCTTCAAAGTTATAACCGTACTGAGAAAAACACATTTAAATCAATTGTAGTGTCCGGAAGTTATGAAAAAAAATTTTCGAATCGTCCTCTTTAATAGTTTATTATACATTTTACTATCATTAGTTGAAAAATAAATTTAGAGTTCCTCGCTACCAGATTTTACAAGGAACTTATTTTCAAATAATAGATAATTTTTTTATAATATTCCAGCTTTTATAAAATTGATATTATTCTTATAATATAATTAGAGAAACTATTATCGTGATTTATAGTCATGTTGTAACATGAAAGGATTACGATTTGATGGATAAAATGTACTCACCTATAAGTTGGTGAAAATTATTATGTTGGAGTGTTGGCGTTAAGCCCACGCAGTGTTATCACCAGTATGGTCATTTTCAATAAAGTGTATATACAGATAAAAATTCTCATAAATGTTGCTATAACAACCATTCTTATTATCTTATCACAATTTTATTTATTAAACTTTCCGAAACTCAGAAATTTACAATATTAATAATATTATGTTTACTTTATTCTGAGAAAGAATTTTGATTGGAAAAATCCTGATAATTATTTGATGTGTAGAATTTATTTTTTTTCTATTTTTTGTTTATTAAAAAATAGAATCCATTGAATTACAAACATTTCCAATTGTTTCAAAGTATAAACGCAAAACCATTCACAAATTGACCGAGAGTGCAATTTAAAAAACATTTAGTTTGCTAGACATTTTATATTTATATTATTGAAAAAATCAGAGTTTAATAGTCTCTGCCAATTCTAAATTTTGAAATCTTTTCTTTTTTCAGGGCTGATTACTGGAAATCTCAGGGTCGTAAATTTTGCGATTTTTGCAAATGTTGGCTTGCAGACAATAAGCCGAGTATCGAATTCCATGAGGGAGGAAAAAAACACAAAGAAAATGTAGAAAAAAGACTAAAAGAAATCCGAAGGACTAGCACTAAACAAGCAAAGGAGAAAAAAAAATTCGATAATGATATCGAAAAAATGGAGAACGTGAGTGTAAATCTGATTTATCATTTATTTATTTTAATTCCGTTCATTTATTTATAAAAAATATTTTTCAGGCTGCTATGGCTGCGTATCTTAAAGACGTACAGAATGACATGAAGGATTTAACAGCTGTATCTATACTTGAGAAAAAAGAAATGAAACCCGAAACTAACAAAGTAAGTAAAAGGTTTAACTGGTTTATATACAAAATATTTTAAATGTTTAATATAAAGTATGAATGTTTACCTGTTTTTATTTTATTTTAGGTTCAACCAAATCCTAATCAAATGCCCTCAGCTTCAGCAGAAACTAATCCAAGATTTCAGAACACCGTGAACAGAAATGTAAGGAAGGTTCTTTTTTCATTATATTAATTGCAAAACTAACAAAATGTTATATCTTGAACAATTTTATGTTTTTTAAATTGTTTTTTATCCTTGAAATAATAAAAAATCTATTAACTTTCTTGATGTTTACGTCCTTTTTGCAGTTCACATACAATATGGATCCCCGCGATCAGAAAAGGAAAGAAAAACCGCCTTCCCATCCGAAAGGTAATCCTAAAGCAGGGGGCCAGGGCAAGCAAAACAAAAAACAGAAAAGTAAAACTACTCAGGAAGAAAATAAGGGACTTGTAAAACGATGGTATGAAGCTCAGAGTCCCGAGGGATATTCATACTACTGGAACATCGAAACAAATGGTAAAATTTATTTTACTTTCTTCCTCATCTCGGTAAACAAATAATAAAATAAATGTGGATATGTCACAAAAAGTAAAGGGGCATTAAATAATAGTTTGTATGGATTGGTAATGACAAATAGCTTTTCATAAAAATGGGAATGTTTCTTTTGAAACGATACTTGTAAAAAATGATAAATGTGATCGAAATGTACAAGAATTACGCTTCAAGAATCTATTGAATTCAAATCAATTTTTTGTAATTTTGATATTTATATTTAATTAATTGCAAAACAAAAATTAATATTAACATCCATATGTTTTTGTCAACTTACAGAAACTTCTTGGGAAGTGCCAGAAGAAGGTTTTATGTCTGTGTCTGAACAAGAAGAAGAGGCAAAAGAGCAAAAGATTCAGGAGGAACTTCTCAAACAACTTGAGGTTGAAGAAGCGAAGGAAAAAGCAGATATTTTAGTGGAGCAAAAAGCGAGAGCCGAAAGAGAAAAACTTAAGGAAATTAAAAAACTTCGAGAAGAAAAAGTGGAGGAAGAAGAGGAGAAAATCCCTTACAGAAGAGATTATTCTGTTCCAGAAAAGCCTCAACCCTATGGATCATGGACAACTGTGAAACTTGTGTAAGTAAAAATTGTCTACAAAAGTATACAATTATAAATAAAACGTATTAAATTATTAAAATCTGATCATATTTCAGTGAAAAGAAACCAGTCGATCTACAATTGCCAGCGAAAAAAGCAGCAGTCGTCGTCCCTCTTCTTCAAAGCGAACAGCCTCCACCTTCTAAGCGAGTGTTTCAAGAAAAAACAATCGACAAGATAACCACCGGAAGTGATGATGATGAAGAAGTTTTTTCGACTTTCAAAAGAAGAAAATTTGGACAGAAAAATGTTAGAAAAAGATTTGAAGATTGATAACAGTACAATTTATTTGTTTAAATCCTGACTTATAAGTTTATAATTTCAATTATGTATTATATACATTAAATTTTTTAATTAATTGTAAAATTTAAGAGTTGAAGAGCACTATTATTTTTTTGAGAAGTAAAAATTGTGAGAAAAAACAAGGTTTTTTTAATTTGCTCATATGGTAAATACCATATGCCCCTAACTTGTATTGCTTTTATTACTTACCGGTTGATGGTAAGAGAGCGGTTTAGTTTCATAGGCTCTGGTATTCTTAGCAAAAAACGATACTATAGAAAGTAATAAAATAGTCTTTGTTTATCAAACAAATTTTTTAATTAATATAAATAATTAGTACATTTCTATATTTTGATACTATAAATAAACAATCTCATGGAAATTATAATTGTTATCTAACGAGCGATACCAATTTTCAAGGATTTTATCCCTGAACGCGATGCGGCGCTCGATTCGCTTTGTTTCTATTTATTTTCTGTTGGAAAAAGCATTGAGAGCAGACGAATAAATAAATCGTGTCCTCTTTTTTCTACATAAGTATAAACAACCATCGATTTTAAAAGTTATTTTAATTTTATAAATTTTTTTTCTGTTCTCCCGAATGTTAAACTCAGTGTTTTTTTTCGATTCTTGACAGTGACAATAAATTGCGTGCCCTGAATGTCATTAAAAACAGAACATTTCGAAGTAGGACAATAAAAGGAAATAGCTGCAGTTCGACAAAATAAAAAATAATCAATTGGAAAGATTCTCTATCATTAGTACATATTCGTGCGTGTGACATCTTTGAAGAAAAACTCTACAATTGAGTGAGTTTTTTTTGTTAAAGTAGTACAATATAGCAGACAATAGTATAAATATAAACCTATTGCTATTTATATATATATATATATATATATATATATATATATATAGATTAAATTTTCTCATTATATTTTGTTCCACTTAATTGTTTTATTTACAATATATGGAGTTTAACAAGACACAATCAATTTTTATTTTTATTTTGACACTAACATACGAATAATTAAAAATTGAACAACTTTCAATTTAAGAATCAAAATTGTTGTTTAAAATTCTCTAAATAAAAGTGATTAAAAATGAGGGAAACATAATTGCTTAAAACATAAAAATGATACTCCTGAATATTTTTAAAATTGATTTTCCAACTCATCCATTTAAAAATTAAAAAACGTTATTAAAATATAAAACTCGAGACAAATTGTAAAATTTGTCTTAAATCACAGATAATTGGTTGTTCTCTTCTTACCTGAGATATTTCTATAACAAAAGCAAATAAAAAATATCTCAGTAACTCTCAATTCATCAGCTACCTAATTATGATCAAAATGATTTATACCTTACCATTGGCGTTGGAATTGAGAGTTCCATTTAATTCATTAAAAATGGATTCAATGTTTCGACCCTTAGTCTCAGGAACAATAAAGAGAGTCAAGAAAAAGGTGCAAGCACAGAAGCCAGCCAGGACGAAAAAGCAATTAGCAATTCCTATCAGTGACATTGCAGTAGCAAAAAATTTTACCACTATAAAAAGGAGAAACCATAAAGTGGATAAGGAAACTCCACTTGCCAAACTAGCCATTTCTGGCTTGAATATTTCAGAAACTACTATGAAGGGAACAGGACCTAATCCTAGACAGTGTGCCAGAACGAAAATGGAGAGAGCTGTTATTGGAATCCAGCCAATGACTTTCAAATCATATTCAAGGATTTGGAAATAAAAAAAAATACCCAGGATTACGTGGCAGGTACACATGAGTGCACAGGATATTAGGACTAATAATTTTCTACCAGCTCGTTCTATAAGTACTGTAGATAAATAGGACCCAATAAGTTGGATCACTCCAATGATGATTGTTGCTATATCTGGAGACAGAGTACTTCCTGCCATTTCGAAAATTGATGTCGAATAGCTGAGCTGAAAAGTATTTAGCTTTAATTCATTGAATCCAGGCATCAAACTGATATAACAAACAATTCAATTATTAGATATAAATTAGACAATTAATCTAATAACTTTATTCTTTAATAATAATTGTTGCTTACCACTGCTAACATTCCACACATCTGTTGACCACCGAGTAAACCAAAAGCAATTATAAGTCCTTTAATCGTTCCTCTGTCTTTGAAAAGATCAACAAATTTTGCAGATTTGGAAACACTTGCTTCTTTAATCTGACTTTGGAGATGAGCTAATTCTTGGTCAACAGCCTCTTTATTTCCTCCTTTGAACCATGTCAATGATCTAAAATATAAAACCTTTCTTTATGGATCTGAATCTTTTTTTTAATATGACATGGAAAAAATACTTCAGTTAATTAAATAACTCACTTCGTAGCTTCAGCAATTTTATTTTTCCTGATTAAGTACACAGGTGTCTCTGGCATAAAGACAAAAAATCCCAAGAAGATCAAAGGCAGAATAAGACAAACGATAGCAAATAAATTAAAAGATATTAGGGGTCCAACGATGAACGAGAAAAGGAAGCCAATATTGAGGAATAGGACTAAAAAACTTCCTGCAGTTCCACGGATTGCATCGCTTGTAGTTTCAGAAATATAAAGCGGAATAAAAAAAATGCAGCCTGCTCCATTGACTCCAGCGAGGAATCTTGCAGCAATGAGATAATTTTGATCTTGAGCGAAAATTTTAAGGAGCCAACTGATTATTGATGGCAGAGTTATTAAAAATCCTACTGCTTTTCGACCAATTTTTTCTGATAGTGGTCCTAGTATTGGTGTCGAAATTAAACCACCTAGACAGAGAATTGCAACCAACCAAGATGCAGATTCATCTGTCATTGGTTCGGTTCCTACTGGAGTTTCTTTACTAAGAAGACTAGGTAGAACTGGAGAAATCCATCCTAAGGAGCTGCCATAGGCCAAAGCAGCTAAATTTACTGTAAAGAAACATATATTGAATAAATTATTACATAATCAAAATTTAATACAGCAAAAAAGTTATTACAAAACCTGGAAAAGGCATGAAATCTTAAAATTTTATTAATAAATATTTTAGTAGTTTTAGATTTCGTTAAAGTGTTTGTGATTGAATTTATTCAAGTTAGAAATAACAAATTTATAAATTGTAAATTTTGAAATAAAGATTCATTCTCAGAAATGAGATTACAATATGTGATTTTAATAATACTGTGAAAATTTTAATTACATACTCAATAGCATTCTTAATCTTTTAGAGTTATCTTAAGTTTATAATTTTATTGTTTATCTTAATTGAACGATTAATTTTAAATAAATATGAAATATTACAAATATTTATAATTACATAAAATGTTGTGCACTTACAAAATGAAATTTTGTGATTAGTTTTCAAACGTCTAAGTGTAGTTTTAGAAGAAGGGAAGAGGGAATCAAATAACAAGGAGGACATGTAAGATTCGTGTGAACGAAATAATTATGTCTTTATATCACGAAGATTTCCAGATACTGTCTATCATCAAAATTATAGAGCATTTTTTAGCCTTCAAAAGTTCAAGTCCAATGTTATATAATACTTCCATTTAATTCTAATGTGTTTATTTAAAATCTTCTTACCAGTTATAGATTTAAAATTTTAATCCTATTCTAAATTTTGACTCCTAAAAGTTTGAATTACTTATTCATCATTCAAAATGTGTATCAAATGTATTTAAAAAAAAATCTATTTTATGGAGCTATAGTGACATTTGAAATTGTATTTTTCGAAAAACTTTAAATTTGAAAAATATAATTTTTTGAGTTATTTTGCATTAGGTACAGTTTTAAATGTTTTTTACTTAGTTGTTTATATTCCAATTTGATATTCCTTTAATGAAAATCCATAAATAAATAAAAAACTAAAATATTTTAAAAGAAGATAAAATGAACCACAAATATTAAATATAAATAAAATCACAAACCTATAACTGCAGTGATATACTGTTGACGCTTTCCTGGTTCTTTACTAGATACTTCCTTACTTTTTTCCATTTTTCTTGAAAATTAAATATTTTCTCTAATTTTAACAAAATTTCCTAACTGAGGAGATTACAAATCATGGACCGAATCAGAGTTCACATTTGTAGAATTGGAAGAAAATTCTAACTTCATCAAACACTACAAAGCACTTTTTTAAATTTTTAGTAGACTTCAACGAACTGAAAATCTGATCATAAATTCTCGTTTATCTTTTCTCATTCAATTTATATAGTCATTGATATCTTCAGATCTTTCATCGCATAAACGAGTTTCAAAAATAGGAAATTGTAAATTTCCTTTTAATAAAATTTCTTCTTAATATCTCGCTGACACTCTTCTGTATTTTTTAGAATCCTCTGCAGTTTTTGCTTCCTCCACTTGTCGCACTTGATTTTACAATAATCTACCTCCCGTGATTTTCATTGTCTCAACGCGAAACAGTCGTGAAACCAAGTGAGATGAATTCCCCTCATGACAAATTCAAAGTAGATTTTACTACATCAAAATGGAAAATGATGGGTGATTGAATAATTACAATCTAATTGGGTGCACTTAGATGTTAGATTATAAAAGCGGAAAGCCAAGACAATTGTATTCTTTAGTCGAAGGCCTTAAAGACGTTTTATTTTTCTAAACAGTTTTCTTAATTTTTTTTTTTGCTTTCTTTCATAACATTTAGTAAACGTGATTAATCAAGAGTTTTTTTTGGTTTGTTTAAGGTGTCTGCACGTGATGTAATCCTCTCAATTGAATCACTTAAGTATCTTGAAAACATCCATAGTCACACTTTTGTATACAAAAACAACAGGTATTTCTGTGTTTTTCTGGGATTTTCTTTTTATATAGTGCAATTCAAAGATAATATAATTCTAATCTGGAAAACTCTCTTTTTCTGCTAATGTGTTTTGTATTAGATATTTAATTCTAAAAATTGTTGAACTTGTTTTTATAATAATCGAATCAAGATTAAATAATATATTTTCAGTTTCTATACATAATTTTAATAGCGATTAAATTTATGTATTACAAAAATTTTGCGTTTGAAATATTTTAATTTTCTTAGAATTTTAAAATGAAATATTTCGTTGCATAAGCCTTTGGATTTTATGAAAAATTTTCCAAGATTGAATCAGTAGATGACAACTTTGTAGATGGGAATAATTGCAACAAAGCCACTTAAGTTTAACACAAACACAATTTTTTAATTGGATAATTTTGTGACAGAATATTATTAGAGTGGATTTAAATATTCTCCCGTTGAATTTTTTTTCAAGATTTTAAATTGAAAAGAAAAGTTCCCGAGACTGACAATAATTTAAAACAAATTATTGATTCCAAACAATATTTCTTTTCTTTTAAAATATTAATAAAAATGATTATTCTGAATTAGCTTTATTTATGTCCTTAAATTATTATGCAAAAATGTCAATTTGTATAATAATAAATTAAATCAATTTTAATCCAAATAGCGTCAATAGGTACTTGTAACAAATGATGATCAGTAGAAATATTTAATAATAATGCAATTTAATTACTGTGGTACTTAAAATTCACAGAATTTTTTTATTCCAACAGATACGTCTGTACGCATATATGACGTAGGAAAAGTGTGCGACTAGTAGACAAAACTAAGAATTTTTATCAGTCCTCATCTCACTAATCTTCGAATCCACTTGTCATAAATCTTTCAAAGAGATAAATGAATAAATATTGTATTTATAGATAATTTATACCATCATGAAATGCAGATGCCTCATTTCTTACTAAACACAAGACGACTTAATTATATGATCTATAAAGGAAACCTCTAAGTAGGATTTGGAAAGATATTTTTAGAAATGTCAAATGATATTTAAAGAGAAAATGATAAAATAGCAAAATTTACAATGCATAAATTATCAGATAAAGTGTGAATTTTTCTACTTCTGTATGACTTACTAATACGCCTTCAAGAAGAATTTCTTACAGATTAATAATTTATATTTAAATATAAAATATAACAAATAATTAATTATTTGCAATTTTGATTTTAAAAAACGTTATTATTTATTATTATTATTAAGAAACTAATTTTTGATATCATTTGTTTCAGATCAAAATATTAGGAGAAATTCGTCGGTTGATAAAAGCCTGTTAAAAGAAGATTGAGAGAGCATGGCTTGGCATTGCAACGGAACTACTAATCAAGAGATGGTTGATAAATTAAAAGGTAATGATATTCTGAGCCACGGATGTAACTGGTATGCTAATCGTCTTCGATTCTATCATCAGCTTGTATTCATTAATTTTTACATTTACATTATTCGCACATTTTTCATTCAGTTATACTATTTTTTAACTGTTGATATAAATTAATGTCCAAATTGTAGAGGCTGGTATCCTTGCAACTAGTAATGCTGAGGGCGCAATGCTTGCAATAGATAGAGCAAGATACTGTCATGAACTCGATCCCTATTTGGATCGACCAAGAAGAATTGGATATAATGTCACCATTAGTGCGCCTCACATGGTAAATATTAATTAGAAAATGTAGATACAATTATTTATTTTTTAAAATACCTTGCATAAAATAAAAATTACTACAAGGTTTTCTTCTGATGACTCCTCTGCATAATTTGGTACTTTTTCAGCATGCCTACGCCTTATCAATTCTAACGGATCACTTACACGAAGGAGCAAAAGCTCTCGATATTGGTTCCGGTTCAGGGTACTTAACAGCCTGCATGGCCTTCATGGTAGGTCCACAAGGTCGAGTAATTGGCGTAGAACATATCCCCGAACTCATCGAAGTCTCAAATAAAAATATACGCGAAGACCATCCAGAGTTATTGACTGGAAAACGTATCAAATTTGTAGGTAAGGTGTATTTACACTCTCCTTATTTCTAGATCCGTAATCTCTGAAGTCCCTCTAAATTCAAGATCAACTGCTTTTCACTACTCTGATGAAAATATTTCTCTGAGAATTTTGAACTGGTTCGACCGTTAGCTCGAAATAGGATTGATTTTTGTTTAAATTCACTATTAGAATAGAATAACATTTTTTCAGGAATGATTAGATTTATTTAAATAGATTGCGGAGTTTGTTCAAAATTTTAGAAAGGTTCTTCAATCAGAGAAATTCGAAATCCTAGGTGGAAACTGCAGTAACGCCCTAGTAGTGGCATTAGTAGTAAATAATAATAACTCAACTGGTACCAAATCGGTAGTAATGATAACTACTCAGTATTGGTGGTACCAGGTCGGACCGATCCACTGAATCAAGTACTCATCCATTATTAAAGGCCTGGAAAAAGGTACTAGCAATTACCAATCCACTAAAGCCTTGGTATACGGGGTCAGAATCGTTGATACAGGTCCATATTCCTGGTAGCATCCAGTACAAAGCACGTACTGAACCAATACTGGACGATTTATCATTTGGTATCAATCCGAGTATTCATAATATTACTTAGACAGTAGTGACAGTAGATTTCCACCTGGGATGATGAGACAGTCAAGAGAAGTTTTTTTACCAGCGTTGTGACCCTCTAAAAGTAGGTACATTGATTTAACAATGAGGAATCAAGTGGAACAATCCACAAACTGTATGGCTTTGCTGTACACTTAACATATACTGAAGACTAACCACAGGTCATTGTGAATGCGCCTAGTGGCTGATGGCAGATTGGGATATGCGGCTGATGGTCCTTACGATGCTATTCATGTGGGAGCAGCTGCTAAAACTTTGCCACAAGAAGTAAGTTTTAATTTTTTATTGATTAAGAATTAAGAGCGAGCGGAAGGAGATGTATATTCGACAAATACTTGATGCGATCTTTTGAATATCTTTTTTCACAGCTTATTGATCAACTGGCTCCTGGAGGTCGACTAATTTGTCCTGTGGTGGCGATAGAAGGATTTCAAAGATTCCAAGATCTTTTCCAGATTGACAAGAATAAAGACGGTTTAGTTTCAAAACAGAAACTCATGCAGGTTTCTTACGTACCTCTTACGGATGCGAGCAGTCAACTAGAAAAAGTGAACAATTGATGCCTGAAACACTAGTTCTAATTTTAGAAATTGAAATTTCTTGACGTTTCCTGGCTTTAAACTGGCCAGTTATATTTATCATTTTACTTAGATATTAAATATATAAGTATCTATCTATCTCCACTCGCGACATGTTACTCCTTATGTATAGGGTATACACGATTTTCAATAATTTAAAAAATAAAAAGTCTATTTTATACTTCTATTTGTAAGATATACCAGAATCTAATGGCTTTGATTTAACTACTGTAGGTATACTTGTAAACTATTAAAAATAAGATTTTATTCATGAAAATTTTTAAAATACCCGCCTCGATAATATTTCCGTAAATTTGACCGTAACATTCGTAGCAGAAGATTTAAATCTAAAAGCTCTCACCTGCTGTTTATTTTCCGTCTTAAATATGTAATCAAATTGGTAAATAGTAAATACAGTTTGATTTCGAGTGATTTCGAGTAAGGTTGTCTGGACTACTAACATTAGTATAACATCACTAACAATAGCTCATCAGTCATCTCTGACAATAGCATATTTATGGTTGATCTTGTAAAATCTTGTACGTACAACTATTTCGGTTTAAGAATGTAAAAACGCTAATATTTTCTACATTTGTGACATTATAATACCGGTTTTTATATACGAAATGGCCTTTTTTGGACATTTTCATGCAGGCAAAACTAATCAACAATTGGTTCAATTTCTTCAAAGTAAGTATGTCAAAACTATTAAAACGTCAAAACGTGATTTTTATAGGTTAGAAGATTACAAATTATTTTGAAAACTGAGTTTTTTAAAGGTATATGTTATATATATTATTTTATTTTCAATAATTAAAGTTTTGTTAATAGTAATAGCATGTTCTATTCTCTTTGAAAAATGAGCTGATATATGTAAAATATATTCCTTTGTTTATAAACTTTAAGGGTCGAAAGTAATTAAGTCGGATAGGGTATATGAAGCAATGTTAGCTGTTGATAGAGGATCTTACATCCAATCTGGTCCCCCGTATGTTGATTCACCACAAGGAATTGGTTATGGAGTAACCATAAGTGCTCCAACGATGGTATGTATAAAATTATAAAGAAAAATGAACCATCTCTAATTAGAAAAGATTGAATGATATTTAAGTGCAAATCACAAAATTCGGTCTCTTCATTTTACTCAACAAATGTTAAAAATCGTTATTTCTTTGCTCTGTACACATATTTCTACTTAAAAATTAAGTAGTGCTACAGACCGAAGAAAATTTTAATTTTAATATTTGTTAAGTAAACTGAAAAAGTCGAATTTTTAGCTTCGAACTTGACTTCAACATCCTTAAGGTATAAATGATGTGAAAATATTAAATATTTTGAAAGTTTAGAATTTTAAAAACACTCTTTATAAAGGAAATTTCAAGAAAGAAGACAATAAAAAATTGTTTAGCATGCACACGCCCTGGAACTTCTCGAGGAGAAATTAAGAAATGGAAATCGAGCCTTGGACGTCGGATCTGGATCCGGTTACCTGACAGCATGTATGGCTAAGATGTTAGCTCCCGATGGAATGGTTGTGGGAATAGATCATATTCCTGAACTTAAAGCAATGGCTGTCAAGAACATAAATAAGGACAATACAGAACTATTGCAAAGCGGTTGCATCGAATTAATTGGTAAATCCCTATAATTTATATTAATATCATGAAGGATAATATCAATAATTATAAATAAAAAATTTACTCAATCTCTTGAATTTTTATATTATTTAGTTGGCGATGGAAGGCAAGGCTATAAACCACGAGCGCCCTATGATGCGATTCACGTAGGAGCTGCTGCCAAAGAAGTACCTCAAGCGGTTAGTATACAAATTAAACGTCTTATAAACAAATCATGCATAAGAGCAAAAATTATTTTACAAGAAACCGGGAAATGATATAGAACTGATCTGGTCTTTTCCAATTTCCCGTAATTTAGACTATAATAAAAAATACTTTCGAGGAGACAAGCAACACGTTATTTTTTACCAGTAACGGCAACTGTCATTTTAGATTACAAAACAAATTAATGGAAATAAATTTTACAGTTGATCGACCAATTGGCACCTGGAGGCCGTCTGATAGTGCCAGTAGGACCAGAAAACGCTGATCAAACCTTAGTTCAAATCGATAAAACGAAAGATGGCGAGATCAAAAGAAAATCCATTATGGGTGTAATTTACGTTCCTCTGACTGATAAGGAGCGACAATATCGATCATGAGATTCATGCAAGCTTCAGTAAAAGATAAGATTTTCCAATTTGCCGTATTTATTAATTTCCTTGTCCTAATGTATTATTTCTTATTATTTCTGACTGAAGCAATCATATAACGCAACTTATTTTAAGATAAATCAGTGTGGGTGAAATAATCTCATACAATTCTTAATTATGTTCGTTTTTATTTAATGAGAACACTAATTCTGCTCTTAGCTGCGCACTGATATTGTACAAAGCTAAAAACTTATTAAATTTAATGATAACGTAATGTTTGCAATGCTCGGTAACTGAATGAGTGACAGAGATGAATGATAGATTACATTAGTTTTGAAAATTAATCTAAGCTACTAAAAATTACAACGTATCACAATGACTAGATTGATAAATATAACGTATTCATTAATGGATTCAAATTATATTTTAAAAAGTCCGATGACTGATTTTACTCAATATTTTCTTACATACGTTTATTTTATGCTATAAGTGATGATTGATTTATTTTATCCTAACACGGAATTAATCTTTAAGAAGTTAACATTCTTGATAAAATTTCTGGAAGAGTTTCTTACACCTACATTTTTTCGGAAGAAATTGGCAGAGATTTTATCCTTCATTAACATTTAGTATTATTAATGTGCAATATGTTCTTTGTTTTTGCAACGAAAGGTATTACACATTTTATGGAATAAAGTTTATAACATGGAATGTGCGTCTCCTTATGAATATTTGTCTTTGTACAAAATAGTTTAAAGTTAACGAGAATTATAAAATATACTTCTTAACAAATTCTCTTTGATAACTGTAGATTGAAACAAAAGAATTATCCAAAATACAACTATTAAAAACCAATTAATGTAAAGCTCAGTTTTCTACAAATGTCGAATAAGTAAAATTAATTACAATCTGATAAAACTAATTTACAAAGTAATTACACATCAATATTTACATTATTTCTGAGTTGCCTACACCCAATAATGTTCGATATGTCAACAAATAAAAATTAGATATTGAAGTACTAGGATTTATCATTGTTTTTAAAACTCCACAAATGCAAAAGGCAGTGAATACTAGCTTCAATCAGTATTCTTTATTAGCATCAAATTTCTTAGAGTGCTTTCACCAAAGCAAGACTCACTGCCGATCCGACAGCTATTCCTATTCCTAGAAAGCCACCTAGCATCGCGGAAGCAACTTCTTTTTCTTGAGCATCAACAACTCTGAAATGAAAAGAAGGTTTGTCAGAAGCTGACGCGAGTTCTAATGAAATCTGTCATAAAATAGAGAATAGAAATAATAAAGATAATAATAATAAATAATAATGATATATAATAATAATTATAAGACTTACGTAGGAACCAAGATGAAAATAAGATTGCAAAAGTAACCATTGGTAAGAGCGAATATTATCGTCATCAAAATATAGTAAACATCACTTTCAATATAAACAGGTAAATTATGCCTTGGCTGGGCATTACAATACAAAAATGCAGGGATAAAAACAGCCCTCAGTGCACACAGACACACTACGAGCCAAGGCTTTCCTCTCGGCTGAAAAATATAATTTTTATAAAAGTTTTTTTATTCTTAGTAATATTTATCTTACATTTTTCCAAACTATCATTAAAAATAAATGAATTCATTCGCCTTGAAGAACTTACCCACAAGAAAATTCCATTTATTAATCTACCGACATAATCGCCACAACTGAATAGTAAATAAGTAACAACTGGTACGAAATAAGTATCTGGAACAGAATTATTTCAATTATTTCCATTGATCTCTGCAATTTATAATATGAATAATAATAATAAAACGAACCATTCCAGGCATGTCCATGTCCTCGATTCTCGCTTTCAACTAGAACCGTCACTGCTGGGCAAACGCTCATCGTGACAAAAAATACTAAAAATATACTAAGTCCATATTTCCAGATTCTCTTAAAAATACGAAGATACGAAATTTTACGTTCGTGTGAAAAAGTCACATCGCCATTCACTGCAAAGTCCTGTTCTACGCTAAATTGGCGCGTTTTCATGAGTATATGATGCTTGAAAAAATCCTGCAAAAAAAATTAAGATTAAAACTTATAGACTATTTTAAAAATACAATAATAATCAGTATAATAAAATGCAGATTTCCATAACAGTTGTCTATTACGATAAGAAGCTTAGACTTAAGAGCACGTGTTCCATTAATCATACATTCATGCACGAGTGACTAATAAGTATAGTATCTGTGTATTTACAATGGAAAGTTGTTGTAAGGAAATAGAAAAGAAAAGACAAAGATTAGAATTATGCAATTCTTACTGTTCTTTGCAAGAAGATATATGAAAATAATGAGAGGAAGAGCATAGCATCTCCTATAGTAAAATATAGCAGAGCAGAAACTACAGGACTAGCACCCAGCCACAGAGAGCAAATTTCAGCTAATGCAGCAAAAATTCCTGCTAAGGCTTGACCTCCAGACATGGCTGTTATATATCTGGGTGGAAAACGTCCAGCTATTCCTAAAAGACTTCCTCCAAAAATGGCACTTATCACTGAAAGATATTTTTTAGTTTTTAAATTTTTATTAAGTTTTTTGAAGAGGAGAAAATATTAAATTTTCGAATATTTACTGTTCATGAAGGCGACTGTAGAGAGAGTTATAATTAAAAATGTGTTTTGCCCTATAAACAAAAATATTATTAGCGTCAAAAATTTTAATTTAAAAATATTGTAAAGCTTTGCTGTAAAACATACAATGGTCAGTATCTGCTTTTATAAAGGCAGTCGTTACAAGGAAGATTAATAAAACCAGTCCTTGAGATCCTATCATTCTCAATTCTAGAGATACTCTAGAAAATAGAATACAAATAATTAGCAACAAAGCTAGTCATTATTTCTTAAATCTAAGATTTTAAAACTGAAGATAACAACTTACTTGTTGCTTAAGAACGTATTTATTATTAAGAAAAGTGTATTTGGAACAGCACTAGACACAGAGAGATAAGAGATAAAACTAGCTTGCAAATCACTTTTCTTTTCTAGTTGGTCCGCAAAAGTGTAATTGTGATTGCCACTGTCATTTCGGATCTCTCGAAATTTGTACATCCAGTACTAAAAAAATATATATTTAAAAATTTTTTTTATAAATGACCATTTATTTTTATCTTAACTTTAAATATTTAGTTTTTATTGCCGTCGAAATATTTATAATTTTGTTTAAGTTACCTCGTCGGCTGTCATGAAAAAGCACCATGGAATTACAGTCGTCATTCCGAGTAGATAAAATACGACGTATGCGAATTGAAATCTAGAATCGTAAAACATTAAATTGTTTTTAGGGTTTAAACTTGTAACTCGGAGAATATGACCATATTTTTATTTTGAGAGCTTTGGATTTAAGAAAGTTCAATTGAGTATTTGCTTTTTAAATTTTCCAAATTCATAAAGAAAAAGTATAAACGTTTTCACCCCAGCGTAAGCTACTGTACTTTATATGGCCTCTAAGGCAACAAAGTTCTCGGTAGTAAGGGTTGAAAAGTTCATTGACCGTCTCAGAAGGTTTATTGCAGATTTATATCATTTTAATATAATTTAAATAATACGCGGATTTTGTTTTCTTTAAATCGACAAGTGAAAGAAATTCCAGAAATCCTTCTCTAGAAGCTAAGAATTGATACTCAAGATTTAAAAAATAATTTCGACTAAAAAGAGATAGCACACAAAATTTATGTACATACTTTTCTTTGAATTTTTCCATTCTTGTCATTTCTGGTGGCCTTTATATAAGAATTTTAATTTAGAGCATTAACTTTGAAGCTTTAACCTCTAAGAAAAACGAATCACGACTCGCAAACATGAAACGTGCAGTTAGGGTTGAAAACACTGCGTGCACTGACAGGGATTATGAGAAAGAAGCTGTTTTACTTTTGTAGGTTGAGATTCTTTTGGAACCGATTTTAACCATTTTAGTACAGAGTTGAGAGTACGATAAATTATATCTATTCTTAAATTACCTATACAAAATTATGCTCCTTTTCTTTTTTAGAGAGAGATCTGTTCACATATTTTTTATTTTCTTTAAAATTATACTTACTTATCTACTGGCTCACGTGGCTTAATAAAAGGTTCTTCATCTTGTTTAAAAATACTTGGATCTTCAATTTCAGTCTCTATTTCGTCCTCAAATTCACTATCACTAATCCCTTTTAATAGGGGCTGTCTGTTTATAGAGTAAGCCATATTTCAGTTGTGCAGTTCCCTTAACTACAACATAAAATATAATTTTTTTATTAATTATAGTATATTTTTTCCATGTAAAATGCATAAGACTAAAGTCTTTCACAAATTTCATTAAACAAATTTAAAGAAACAGCAGGAAACAGCTAAATTGTAAGCAATTAACTAAACATCTTCTTTGGGAACTTCATCTCTTGTTTTCATGATTATATTCTATTCTATTTTTTATAACTCCAAAAAAAGGTTTCTAAATTCCGAACAATTCCAAAATTTTTACTTACCAAAATTGTCTAAAATCACAGAGTCCTCACTGTCTCAAAAAAATTGTATCCTATAAAATGCTGTGTAAATAATTACTCCTTTGTGTGATTAGACATCTAAATAAATAGTGCTTGTTGATGCATCAGGGTCAAAATCTGACACGAAAGAACAGCATATTGCATGTTTATCACTGGGTGACAGCAAATGAACAATGCACTTTTGCATGAAGAGAATATCTAAGCTTCTGCTATTCAGATTTTTTCATATAACTAATCTTGTGTCCCTCCTGTTGCGCTTAAACCATTCTGACAATTAATCAACAGCGATCACAGTCCAAGCTCTATAAGCATCAGATTTAAAAGTAAAACAAAGTAAAAGCCAGTTCATCAGCTGACTGGCAGCTGTGAATGCCATGAATATGAGTCATGAAGCTTTCAGCTGCTTTCAGAAATGAAATCTGACATAGATCGTAGTAATGTAGTAATCTTTCTTATCAGTGATATCAAATGGTAAAAGCACGGGTAAATGACGTACCTGCAGAGTATCTGCAGTTCGGCTTCGGATTTTGGATCACCAGTTACCAGCAGTTATATAGGTTACATGTTACATATATCTTTGCTGAAATAAAATTCATAAAACCTCCTCTTGGCTCTCTCATATTCATAACATTTATTACCTATGTCGGATTGTAAAAATCTCTGGTAAAATACATACGAAAGAAGAGGTTTTATAAATTTTATCTTCCTGCTCTGTCTGGCTCTGCAGATACCAAAAAGTGTCAAGTGACTTATCATGAAACTGCAGAGTGCAGATACGTCTTTTACCATTTGCGCGTCAGCAAAGCAAGCAAAGTAGCAAAGATAATATGGAT
>JAUESI010000035.1:1676575-1720663 GCA_032275145.1 Synergus laeviventris
GGGGAATTAAAAGAATGGAAAATATGTTCGCTTGCATGGAACACAACGCAAATGGCATTCGTTAAGGAAATAGAAAATAATTGGTTTCGGAGATAAACCTATTCTTTCATTGGGCACTTCTCCCATTGGAAAATTAGCACATTCAACAAAATTAAATAATGCTCACTTCTTTGATAAAATCTGAAAATATTAATTTTTCTAAATTCTTCTCTTCTTACCGGGTAGTTCGCCACTCGCGCCTTTAATCATGTTTTTTTAACAACCTATTTTCTTAATAATAATTTCCAGTTAAATTAAAATACTATCGATATTTTAAACAAATTTCTCTTTATATAACGTTCTATCTTTTGAAATCCCTTAAAATTCCACTAACTTCTTTAAATTTCCTCAAAAGCCCTTAAAAGTTAGACAAGATTGAAAATCCCCTGCAATCTTTTTAAATTATAAAAAAATCTAAAAAACTCTGAAATATTTTAATATTCAATAAAATACATTAAACAGCTTTCGAAATTTCTTAAAATTCCATGAAATTCTATAAAATCTCATCGAAAATCTAGAAATTCTTTATAATCCTTTAAAATCCTTGAAAATCTTCTAAAATCTATAGAATAAACTGAAGAAGCTATAAATGCCAAAACGTACTAATAAACAGTCACACTGCAAACAAAAATTATAATATGGTAATGCAGAAAGACAGAATTGATTCTTTATTATTATTAATGAAGAAATCCAAATTAAAATTCGGACTTAAAATATTTCTTAATTTCCAAAATATAAATTTTCGGAAACATTTCCTTGGAATTTTAGTCAATTTAAAATTAGACCCAGGACTAAGGACCTAAATATAAAGTCGAATTATAGATCTTAATTTATATTTCATAATTTTCTTTTTTTAAAAGCCATATCTTATGGTTATGATCAAAAACGGATATTTAAATCTCATTACGTGCGACAGTCAATTGACCTAGAAATATAAGATACATGTTAATTTTTCAAAATACTGAGCAAGTAGTTTGATGCAATTGATCGGCATTCTCTTAACTCTGTGAGCAAAGTAGTAATTATTTACCGGAGAGTAATTGTGTGTGGTATAGTTAAGCTTATTGCGTCTTGTTTAATATATTTTCCGAGCTCAGAGTTGGAACGTAGCCCACCATAACGGGTCTCATATCTTTTTTGTACAAAAATAAAACTTTGAACCGTTAGATTCGTCCGAGACGAGAATCGGCTCCTTCCCGCGGCATAAGTAATTAACACTGCATGTAGTGTTCAAGTGACGGTTTTATTGAGGAGGCAAAGTGAGGCCATAATCATCTCCTCTAGACAGGTCTTTACATAATGTATAAAATAGAAAAACCTGTTTTGGAATAAGCCTTTTCTTGCTCGATCGATAATTTTACCTTTCCTTCCTTTGACCGATCATAAAATCTGTTCTATTAATAGATGAAATTTTATTTGCATATTTTACAAACTAAAAATGGTCAGGAATGAATAAATGATTTTATTAATGCTCAAATTAAACATAAAATATATTTACATCTGACTTACATAATATTCACACTCTCTATTGACCAAAATCATCAAGTTTTATACGAAAATAATTTGAAGTATCCACTAAAGTAATGTTTGTTTGATATCATAATATTTTTCGTCAATGATATATAGTAATTATTTTTGAGAGTAGATCATGGAGGTAAAAAGTACAAATTATGGATTTGTTCGCCAATACTGCTGTTCTTTCTTTTCAATTAATTTATTACTGGTAAATCTGTGAACACTAAGAAAGCAGACAGAAACATGACCCGCTCGGAAGATGCTTAGAAACTAGAATTTGTGCCCAGTCTTCCGGAGAAAATCAAGAAGAACGACGAGATAGGTTGCGGAAATGAAGAGAAAAGGGATCGTTCATCGTCCGCCACGAGATCATAAAATTTCCCGTTGTGAGTTTTATGCTTAAACTCTGACATCGGAACGGACTGAGATCGATCGAGATCACGATCGCGCAAACGGAAGGGATCACTTAATCGAAATAATACTCGACGTAAATGAGGAAGACTTTATTTTTATCCCCACTTTCTTAAAATCTCCCATACTTGTTTGCTTTGTACTCTTTTGACTTCCGCGGCTCTCGAGTTGTCCTTCGACTCCAGTTTCGCTGCCTATTTTACGATTACAAAAATATACTTTAAAAATAATTTTTATTACAAGAATTTAGATAATAATTTTCTATTAAAATCTAGTTTATTATCTCTTATTTTTTTCTATCAGAAACAAACACGATTGACCGAAACATCATATTCTCGGAAGATCAGGGCCTTGTGTGTATGTACAGTATAGTTAAGCCTACAGAAGATATTTATATTATTTATAATAACTTAGTGTCCTAGTGCGCTTACGTTCGAGAAGCTAAGGCTTAAATTAAACTCGGATTCGTTAATTAATTAATGAATTAATTACACGCTGTTGTATCTGCGCCGAGGCGTCGCATGCTAAACAATAATTACTTTAATTATTATCATTTAGTATCACATTGCGTTCACGTTGTGCTGGCCGTATTTTGCCTGGCTTTCGAGAGCATATTTATTACCTTCTCCCCTAAAGTTTTCGCGTCTTATATCGCGTTTATAGAGTGACATTATTTCATAAAAATCATCGTAATCGACTTTTAACAATTTAACAATTTCTGCACTCACGAAGAGAAAGTAGAGATTCTGCACCCGTAGAATATTAAGTTGCAATGAATTAAATAATATTTTTTTCCAACGAATAATTTTCTTCATCATAAATTAGCGAGTTGACAGTACAACCAAAACCACTCGAAGCCAGGCAATGTTTTGGCGATTTCAAAATATCAAGGGAATAACCAAGCTTGAGTTGTTTCAAAATAAATGTCGAAATAATGTCCTGAATGAATTTTCCACAGAAATATTGTCCAAAGGCAATGGTACATTGGATAATAAATATATTTAAACCAGTAGTTATCAATCAACTAGTTATTTTCATCTAAATTAAAAAGTTTTGTTTTTTTTTTTTGAATCAAAATTTAGAACATTTTTAAGAGTTCAGTATTCACCTAGTTTAATCTTGAATCGGAAATTCATGCATAAACTTAAATAAACTTAATATTGTTCTAGAGTGATCATTACGAATTTTGCCACTTCTAATTCTTTTTAAATATACACTCAAAAAGATTCGAGTCTCGGCGTTTTGCGTGAAAACTAAGGTGGAGAGATTATAGGAAAATACAGGGAAACAATGAGAAGACGTTCTTCCCACTCGAACGATCCTACAAACATTTCTTTGGTGTCACTGCTTCGAAATAACAATTATTATGTAAATAATTATGGGCTCTATTATTAACGCATGCAATAAACATACGTTCGGGGTAATTGCGGCGCAAGGATTATTTCCCGTCTTAAGCACTCGGTATTATTTTTTTCCTTTTCCTCACATAACGTTATTAAGCCCTCTTCTTATTCACTCGTCCACGAACGTTGATGCTCCCTCCGAGTCGACTAGGTTCGAGTCCGATCACTTCTGATTATTCTAAACGCTCTCGAAAAAAGTTATTGCAATTGTTAAATTGGAACATAAGGCAAAGGCTTTCGTCTTTCCATTTTTTTTCTTCTCTTCGAACTGGATTTTCAGATGCAGCAACCTTTTTCGAAAAATGAAGCGTCAGTATAAACCGTGTCAATAAAATATGTGACTATAAAGACTCTATTATAAACAAGTAAAACACAACTCGAATCTTTTTCAGATTTTCTGAATCTCTTCATTTCTCTTCGCCATCTCCGATCTTTACTTCCAAGATCGAAGATTCACAAAAACGAGGCCGAGTCCTTCGAAGAATCTTAAGGTCTACCTAAGTCTGACGTCCTGCGCCAAGAGGGAAAAACACAGAGAACAAAACTACTACTTAAATGTCTAACTAACTAGCGAGAATAGGATTAATCGATCAATTGAAACTACTAAAACGCGATTGACATTATCCTGCGCGAATTTACTTTTCTTCCAATTTTCTCGCTCTCTCAATACACTTAAGCCTATGAACACATGAAATCACTGCCCAATTTGGACCCATTTGACAAGGCACTCGAGTCGCTGAGGATGAGTGAGGAAAATGTTGAAAAAGGACGAAAATGTTGGTAGAAGGGAAAGTCAAGGAGAGAGGGCTCATCAAATTTGGGAGGGAAAAAAATTTCGAGTGGTTTTGAATAAAAATCACTTTTAACAGTAACTTCTCGTTCAGCTTAACTCTGGGTGATTTGTTCGAGGCGATTGCGGGCAGGACACTAAGATCTATTATTACTAAGACAGAAATCGGTGGAAAGTCGGTTGGTCCCTTTGCAAGTGTAAAATAAATAATAACTCATCCGTCCGCTCGTCCGTATGTAACATTATTTACATGAAAACATAACATTTAGGAGAGACTGAAAACATTATTCCTGAGCCTCTCCTTCAACCTCTTTGACCCGGATTCCTAAGCATTTTTTCTTCCACTTTGCTACGTATGGTTTTAATTTCATTTTTCTTGGAAGAAGGATTCTTTCTACTCGAAAGATTGATTAATATTAGAATTAATATTAATATTAATCAGAAGGCACTGAGGTATCAACTTTTTACTCAGTTAGCAAAGTGGAATGAAATATCCAGGCGCTTTGTCCCGCTTCGAATATATTTTAATAATCTATTCTAGAAGCACGTGATGTTTGTTATTTTCTCCTAAAACTTGTCATTATACTCGAACTCGTTACGGGGACGTAGTGAGTCCTTTGTGTTTGTGTTTGTATTTTATCCTATGATTAATTCAAGGTCGATCCTTGCGGACGGTTTCTTCGTTTAAAGGCACATTTCCGATGCTGGGCATTCACTCGCAAAAGAAGATTGTCAGGTGAATTCTAGTAATTAGTCAACGAATAAATACCTAGTTGCGATGAAAACAAAACAAAGTTTTGGATGTCGTACTTCTCAAGAAAATTTAGAAAGGAGTTAACAACTCAATTGATGAAGGACTGACTCTAAGTGACTTCACGAGTTGTTCTCTCCTCGGAAATTTTACAATTTTCCTTTGCGAAGGAAACGATTTCAAGGGAGTCTCGGGGTTCCAGATTTCACATGTGTCTAAGGTTTCCTCAAGATTTATTTCTATCTAAGCTTGTTCTCCACTTTCCAAGAAAATTCCTATTTGATTCAAATATACTTTTTCTTTGTATTTAACTTCCATAAAAATATTCCTCTGTTGCTAAACATAATATCCAACGAATACTGGTTAAGAAAAAACTACTTGGCTGATGAGGATGAGTATCCAGCAAATTCTGGAACCTTCAAGAGAAGCAACCATTTAATATATCAATTCATTTTACTTTTATCTGAATTAAATTGAAATCTGAAATTCTAATTTTGGGTTTGATTAGTGGAACTCTGGAGTCTCGAGACCCCCTTGCACCGGTGTGTCTTCAACCTTGTTGCTAATCGTGCAAATTCTTGCTGAGTAGCAAATTATTGTGTGGGCCTGAGAGATGCCTGATGAGTTCTTGCAGACTGTCGAAATTCAAGGAGCAGAAGCAGCACGTGAAGGTGTTATCAGGAGCAGCTATTACCCCTCTGTGTACCGAACAAAGGTGCTTCAACAGATGAGCTTTCTGCTTGAACATGGCGACACACAATCTGCAGGCGAATGGTTTCTCGCCTGTGTGTACTCGCAAATGGGTTTTGAGATTCCAGGACATTCCAAATTGTTTGCCACAATAGGTACACCTGTATTCGCGAACTGGCGCTGCTTTCGGTTGGTCATCCGCGGATGGGGCTGGGGGTGCTCTGGCCGGAGGAAGGGCCCAAGCACCCCAGGGTGGGTCCAGATTAGGTGCGGACGCTCCATCAGCCGATGGCGGTCGACGGGACGCGCCTGGCGGCGTCTCTGACCTCTCCTGCTGGAAAACAAAACATTTGTTAGTTGATAATTTTTTTGCAAGGAGTATAATAAAATTATACTCCTCAAAATCCTCCAAAAATCTCTTACAGTCCCTTGAACTTTTGTTAAATCCTTTAAAGCTTTTTTAACCCTTGAAATTTATCCCAGAAATTCATCCCGTATTTTCCAAATGGGGTGTAATAAATATAACCGCCTATCATTATAGGGAGAGGGAAAAAAAAGGGGCGAAAAAAATATGAAGTATTTTTTTAATGGTCCCAAAGCGGATTTCATTGTTTAAAAAACGTTATTCTTACCAAGTAAGGGGGTGCAGATAGACTGAGGGGGTGTGGAGCCTGTAACCTCCGTGACGATTCGAAACCTTGGTTGTAAGGGACGAAAGCGGCATTTTGTGCAGGAGCGTTGTGAAAGCCGGGTCTGCGTTTTCGATGTGGCGTCACGACGTACGCTTCCGCTGGCGGAAGTGGTACCTCTTCTGGTTTCCGCTTTCCCGATTCAAAGCCAAGAGCCAATCGAGCTGCCAGCTGTCTTTTCCTTTCATCCGCTTCTTCAAGTGACTCTCTCCTCTCCAGAAGCGGCTTTTCTGACCTGAAAGTGGTACATGAATGGTAAATCAATAAATAAATAAAATAATAAATAGAGTGATTAAAAATATTGAAATTAAAACTAACCTGTGTACAACATCATGTGAACTCTCACTGGTTGTAGAGGTACCGGAATTAAGGCTAAGATTTACTGGATCAGAGCTATCCCTTCTTCTTGGAGGTTCTATACTGGTTTCCATATTATCCGAAAGATGTGCTTCTCCTTCGACGCCTTCTACATCTACATCCGGTTCCTCTTCACAACCCTCGGTTTTGATGAGGACCGAACAGCAGTCTGCCGGATTATTGGACTGCCTGTAACAATTAATAAAAATTAATTTTCTGTTTCAAGACACTGTTAAAAGGTTCAAAATGTAAATATTTTCGTTTTTAACAACCTGCTGTCATACTGTGACTCGTAACTAGAGCTTTCTTGACCATCTGAGGCTTGAGGGGTAGGTAACCTTTTAGGCTCTGAATTATTCGAGCTTTGTGATTGATTTGGTTCGAAAAGCTCTGACTTTATTTGTAGTAGCTCAAAAAGTTCCCGCAACGGTGTCAGCTCCGTCGACTGAAAATAAAAAATTTGTTTTTTATTCCAAATGAACAGAGAAATTTATTTACTTAAAGTTCTATCGACTCGCGTTCGATATTTACATTTAAAAATTACTCCACTATGTGCGCTTAGACGGTAGCGCTGCGGTGGCCAACTATGAATTAATGGTGATGTATAAAAGCATTGTGCCTTATGGAAACATTTTTTTGTTTTTTAAAGATCTGATACAATGAAAACTAAACCTGTTTCTATAAAAGACGCAAATCATGAATTCGAAATATAATCAAAAGATTAACCACACAGCAAACTTTTACACCCTTTGACTCACTTTTCTCCATAATTCTTAACTTAAATCGAAAAATTAAAGAAATAAGGTTATGTGCAACTGTCATAACAAGACCAAAACAACACGACTGTCAAGCATGTACTACGAATAAAAATATTCTTTTCAAAAACTACTATTTCATTATTTTCACTGCTTCAAATTATACGAATCCGCAAAGGCTTACCCACAATAACTTTTTTAAATCCACTTTAAACACAAAATTTAAATAATTTAACTTTTTATACAGGTAGCCAGAGAGGTCCCATGCAAAAAACATTGAAAGACATCACCATTAATTCTACAGTCGCCAGTCTCGCGCGCTGCCAGTCATTTCTAAATTTTAATTTGGGAATTGCACATAGTCATCTTATGTCGCGTTGTTCGGTTCAAAAATTAAATTAAAAATATTCCAAAACTGTATAAATTTTAAAAAGAATTTGTCTAAAATTTTACACAAATCTATTTTACAAAACTCATTCTCTGATAAGAATGTAAAAATAAGATTACAGACAGATTCAATGTAATATTTTCTTTCTTGTTAGACTTATTTCTGCTGAAAAACAAAAAGTGGATAATTACCGGTATAAGGGCTTCTCCATTGTAAAGAAACTCGAGCAGGTGGCTCAATTGGGACTTTTTGACCCCGGATAGATGAACCACGTGATCCAGAGATGGATCTCGAAGAAGACTAGCCAAAAGAGGACTAGCTGCGGCTAATACCACACGATGGGCCTTGACGACAGGCCCATCGTCGCACACCAGGGTCACGTCCACATGACGATCCCCGGAATACCAGGCCCCGACTTCTGCAACCAATGTTGCGGGATGTTTCCCATACTGAAGTGTCAAGAGTCCGTCCGGAAACATCGTCTGCAAAATAAAAATAATTTTTCCATATAAAATTTGCTATATTCTCAAAAAGAATTTGTTTTATGTTTTATTTTTTATTTCACTAACCACTGGTGGTCCCGCGACAAAACTTATAGGAAAAGAAGCCATAAATGTGCTCTACAAATGTTGTAAGTTTCGTCGCGGGACCATCCGTGGTTAATGAGAAAAAAATTGTTGTTTTTAGGTTAGAGCAAAAGATGTCTGTTTGCTAACAATCGATAAATCTCAACAAATGAAAAGAAGTGAACCATATTCCTAGACTCTTGTTTTTCAAAAACAGCTTCCGGAAATAAATAAACCATTCGTTAAAATTGTAAATTTCAGTAAGTATTCATTGTACGCGAATGAAAAAGTATAACGCTAAAATCAATTAATTACATAATTTTTTTATATTTTCTCGCAGTGATCCAGTGAATTATAGGAGTGAGAAAAAGTAAGTCTTCAACAAAAGCAACTAGATTAAGGTCACGTAAAAGATCAAGAATAGGAAAATGACACATTGCCATCGAGTCTACATGTTTAATCCCGGATTGAAATAACAGTACTCAATTATGCAACGTTTTTAAAGCAATGGGTGCAAATCGGCCTCTGCATATCTATATAAAATCTCTTTACGATAAAATCGCACATGTTAGATATGACCAATATATCAACAAAGTGCGTCACTCACGAATCAGAAAAGAGAAATACAGCACTTGTCTCGATAAAGAAATGTCTTGTGCATATCACAATTAATCGAAGAAAAGCACTCCAACTGTTCTCACGCCGTTAATTATGTTGTCGTTTGACTGGAACTTTATTGCGATTTATCATATCTCACGTGGTGGTGTGGAGAGGAAAAAAAAGTAAAAAGTGACTCAATAATAAAATGAGATACATAAAAAGGCGAACTCAAAACGGAAAGGGTTCTCCGTTGAGACTGTGTCATAGCGACCTTCGATCTACTGGAATTGGAAAGGAGAGACCTTGGGAAAGAGTCATGAAGCAGGCGTGAATTCTATACATATTCCAACAATGCTTACTACATAGCGCATACTTCCAGCCGAACACGTAACATTCTTACGTACGTGCACGTGCTTCGATGGGGCAATCAATTAGAACGCATAGATCGACAGCAAAAGAGATGAAAAAAGGAGCGAGATGAATAAAGAGAAAGAGGTACTTTTGCCTTTCATTTTTTCAATTTTCAATTTGGAATTAGATTCTCGTATTAATTATAATATACTCTCTGCATAGCTATAATAAAAAGTATATATATATATATAGCTATATAGAAACATAAAAGAATTGAATGCTCAAGAATATCAGCTATTATTATTAACCTTGACTATATAAATGGAGTCATCTATAAATTACGTAATGCACTTCACGCAGGAAGAGGTTTGGTTTCGTATATTATCATTATCATGGCATTACGTATCATTGCAGGTCTAGGAGGAAGTATTTTCTATGAAGAAGAGGATATTTAACGTAGAAGGAAATACGTTTTTCGAAATTGTGAATAAATGTTTTATAATCACGAATAATTTCTAATCGAAATGAGATTAAAGCTAGAGAAAGACACGTTATATGATAATGTATGTGAAAGACTTCAAGTACTTTGTTATTAGTGTCTTTTTTACTGCCTAATCATATCAAGTGCAAGTCGCTCGCAATTCAAGAAGTTTATGAATGAGCAATAAATTTTTGCGCTAATTACCATCAGTTACTGGTTTATAATAGTTGAGGCAATGTGTGAAGATAATAATAATGCTGTCACGACTCATAATGGTTATATACTGCAGCAGCTACCCTATATAACAATAACTGGTACTGAGATAATGAATAATTAAACTCATGATGCGAAAGTAACAATCACATCGATATTTATGTTTAGATGCGTGGTACAATCGATGATAAATATTCGAAGATAATACGCCTATGAAATATTCAAGCTCAGGAGAGGCTTCTAGGCGTTGCAAGTGTGTATGATTATATTATATTAGCGTGATTCGCAAGATGCATATCTATCACTAAACAGGTCCTTGGTCATGGTCGAGAGGCCAGACAAGTTTCTATCATAATAATAAATAGCTGTTTTCGTTTAGGCGAGTGTTTAAAAAAATATCAGCAATCGAACTTGTTGCCTTGACAGAAATGATCATTTCTAATGTTATGAATTGATCTTGTGTGAAAAAGTTTGTCATATATCTTATGTATATGACATTTTCAATACTATAAGTATATTCATATATTACAATTGTACAGAACACAGAAGGACGATTTTTATGTGCAATGCTAAGATGAGACTTTTCATGAGGACGATTTCGTTGTTTACATAAACTGTCTATATAATGTCTCTATTAACATTATTAAATATTAAAGACATACTGAAGCGTTAATAGTGTTCAAGAGGTTTACTAGATCTTAAGTAGAAACATCCGCATTCTTTCAAGATTTATACATAAAAGAATATTTTCCTCGCGTTTTATTAATGAAGGACAGAGTACGAGTGAAACCTAGTAAGTAGCGCAACAAGTTGTAAATCATGCAGTGGCAGAATCTCGCGTTAACCACTGTTGTACTACAAGCATTACAAATATATATATATATATATAACTTAACATTGCACACAGGAATAATATTAGTGCTAAGAATTTCATTCATATTTGAAAGCAGTATATTCTATTTATATCCTTCAGGCTTAACTATTGAGATAAAATTTGATCTTAAAGATCGAAGTCTTATCAAGAAATTTTTCAATCTCAATATCACAAAAATTCAAAAGTTTCTTCAAGTATTTTCAACAATTTTTTAGAAATCTTATGAAATTAAAAGAACATCGTTTTTGTGAAATTGTCAGAACCCCATTTTAATTAAAGCTAAATAAGGTAATTTCTGTACGAGATAAAATAAAAGAGGAATTCATTCATGGAATGAAAATCAGAACAAACTTGTCCATTTACGGTCTTTCCCGAAATTAATCCAGGTATGATTCACTAGGCTGCTCTCTTAATATAAAAACAAAAAGTCGATAAAAAAAAAAACTGACAATGCAAGGCGGTTGTTTTCCATGGAAGGTGATGACGCTATATTTGATGAGTGTCGACTACTGCTGCAAACCCCCTCTTCATCTGGCGAGATGTATCGCCTGAAGAATAATTGAACGAGTATTAAAAAGGGGCGACCTTCGATAAGAGTTATGGTGCATAGTCGAGAACGCACTTGTTCGCATACGTAATCGACTGCCACCGTGTAAGCTACTAAGAAAATTGCTGAATAAGGAAATTGTTGGAGCCGCCTTGTGATGTTAGTTCTGCCGCCGTTGCTACCACTGCTACCAGTGCAACTAGTGAAGTTCAAGGTCAATCGTCGTTGGCAGCCATGGGATAGGTATTACGTTCGCGAGTCCTTCTTTCTTCTTCTATTTGAGCCTTGGGGATGTCAGGCGGGGTCTGCATCAGGTGCACCTGCAAGTGGGAGATCGAGAAAGGACCTGGGAGGGGATAAACACCTCTCTAGTTACCTGTGATGGTAAAGGGGCGTAAGTGGCCACCTCATCTCAACAGGTGCTGCTATCTGCTTTAACTACCAACTATTTAACATACACCGTCGATAATTCAATTATGTCTCTTTCATTTTTCCACATGATAACTATATCTTACGATAACTGGGATTAATTAACATTGCGATATATGTAATATGGAAGTTGCAATAATGAAATGTAAAGATAATTTTCCGAATATATGTATTTTCGTCTCTATAACTAATGTTCTACTTTCATATTGTCTTTATATATTATCATTACTCAATGAACTAGAGTGTTTTTGCTCGTATGTAAATTAAAATCCAGTTATGCTTGTTTTGCAACGGAAAGAAAGAGGCCAGAAAATCTACGCGGTAAAACCTCTATATTGAAAGTGGTTGTAAATTTACATAAATATACATTAGTTCTGTGATTTATAATATAAAATTCTAATATAAATCATACAAGTCTACAATTATAAAGACATTACAGATTGTTAATGTCCGCTCACGCCGCTTACATAATTAATTTTTAAAGACGATATGATTACTTTAAGAGAATTTTGGAAAGTGTCAGTAATTCAGTGGTCGCTCAAATGATGTGCGAGGTCAGAAAATGCTCATTAAACTCTAATTGAGAGTTTTTCGTAATCCCACTTGTTTCGTAACTTTTTTTTCTACTTTTGTAATATTTGATGTATAATCAACATCAATATTTCGAGAAAGTGAAAAGCTGAATGCTTCAAAATGAATATTTTCTTAGACCAAGCAAATATCAAGAAATAGGAAATCCCTATTTCAATCCTCTCATAGTATTAAAGACGATTTACTGGAATAAAAACACGAAAACATAAATTGTGGAGATATTTGGGTCAAGGTCAATCCATTCAAAATCAAATATGTATACGCAAGTTGCATAACACGTGACTGTCTTTCATTTTTTATCGAGTAATAGTTCTCTTAACTTTAATAGTGAGAAGTCGTTCACTGAATGAAGCCGCAGTAAAGATTTGTATTGCTTGTTATAGATATGCAATGTTTAATTTCTCAAATGTGTATATTTTTAGATTTGTCGCGTGCTGGCCGTTGACTCTACATAAATTTGCAATGATATACATTGGTTGACAAAAAACTCTTGTGCCTCTGAGTTAATTGACTCGTTTGAGCACGCAGGATTCAATTTGCACGTGATTTGTTCACATAGTCTCTTGGGGTGTGTCATACCCCAGTCTATTTTCTAGTTCCAATTTTTTGTAAAAAAGAGGAACTGTGTAAACTATGAAAAATCTAAAATATTCAGCTTTAACATATAGATGTTAAGGTTTAAATTTAAACATCCATTTTCCTCAGTGCATTATGAATCTTATTCACTCATCATTTTAACACAGCCAGTAAGAGATTACTCTCTATTTATATCGCGTTTTCCATTATAGTCGCAATCCACCTGTTGAATCGATCCGTTTTAAAACCCTGCATTAGCCTCGTTTCGCGGGCTCTCGTCTGGCAATCTTACAGAGGAGAGCGATTTGGAATTCGTTGAATTCGCAGTCAATGCTGTTAGCAATCGGATGACAATTCAGGTTCGTGAGCTCGTCTCGAGATCGCGATAAGAGGTGAAAGCGGATGAATTCGTGAATTCCATCTTCGACGATTCACATTTCACACGCCGGAAAGTTTACATTATATCGCGCCATTGCTCGCTCGCACTCACACATTTTGATCTCTTTATCTCCCTCTGTCTTTTATTTTCTCTCTCTCTGAACGGACGTTACGATCTACCATTGAATTGAACAACGGCGAAACTGGGTTACGCAAATGTCGAGGCTGGAAATTAAAATGCGCACCTTAAAGGCGGCAATACAGCCTGATACACGCTGATACACGATGTCTAACCTATATTTTAATCACTTTCTGTAAAAACTACCGTTTTAGTAGAATTTGAGATTTTAGTTTAAACAATATTTTTTAAATCGGTAAGCTCTCAGAAATTATACTACAGATAAAATCCGTTTTGATAATAACTGGCGATTATACTTTATATTAAATGAGTGCTTAAGGTTCTAAAGATTAGCGATGCCAAGTATGATGGAACAATGAAAGAAGATAAGAGAGAAGTTGCAACACCAGGTGAGAAATGTTGCAAGTACCTATCTTCAATGGCACATTTGGCTCGTTTTATAAAAGGGTACTGCAACCTTCAGATGTTCAAATAAAGTGATTTATGTTGTATTTTCAGTCTTCATTAAACTTTCACTAATACGCAATACGTATTCATAATGAATCTAATAGTTTTCGTCTTGCTGATTGCTTCTAGAGTCAAACTTCCGTATTTTTTACCCTTCGATTATTCTATTGTTTATAAAAGTTTATGTGCATTTACTTAATTTGCCTTTCTCGCTGCAAGTTTGTCATTTATATTTTCGACAGACCATAATTTTCACAAAAAACTGTGGCAATCACTGGCATGGTCACTGTGAGAGCTGATTGCTGTTGCTATGAATAAAGCGAGGCAATGGAAACCATGTCAACGCAGATTAAGTAACCACAAACGAGAGAAAGAGAGTTTATATCTTTTCTATCACGTTTTTTGAGTCCAATCCGAGGGGGAATTCATTCCTGTATTAAACTGTACGCTTCCCGCGTAATAATGACGTAATATCGCGTATTATCGCGTAATATTGCGTAAAGTGTATTTTTATCTGGGATTTCTAATGAAAACAGCCCTCTTAGATTCCTTTTGGAATCACTTGGATAGATTTCTGAAAAATATGTTCGAATTTTAATTTCTCCTAAGTCCCCCTTAGAACCTGTTAAAATTTACTGGACGGTAGCATTTTCAATAAAAACAGTCCACTTAAGTTCCTTTTAAAACCACTTAGATAGAAATTCTTCCCAAGAAACAATTTCGTGTTTTAAATTTCCTCTTAAGTTCCCTTTAGGCCCTGTTACAAACACAGTGACGACGCTATTACAACCGATTTAAATCTATTTACAACATTAACAACAAAAAGGTTTCTGAAAGATCATTCATATAAAAATGAAAAAAGTAAGAAATGGAAATACTTTCACTCATATCGAAATCGAAAGTAATTTCAAAATGCAAATTTGATATTCCTTAGATGTTTCGAAGATAAATTATATTATGACATGATACCACTGCCCACTTAAAAGTTAAGGATTAAGACACATTAAATGTGAATCAATAAAATCATTCATTGCGAAATACCACTGACTTTATTTGTAGAAAGTCTACACTAAAATACTTATTGACGTTTCTTTGTAAAATTGGAAAAGGCGTGAAATAGGAAACTATAAATCATAATTGTTATCTTATTAAAATTTATTATAATTAAGCTGTGCAGCAACTTCCTTTTGTACACTATTTTGTAAATTATTATTAATTACTAGATTAATAACTAGATTCAGTTGAGCATCAATAAATAGCAATCATTTTTAATCTTGCCACTTTTGTAGCCCTGGACTATCAAGCAGTAGCCTCGCGATATTCAACATTCAACATCTAATCCAGTCGAGTCACCGGATACATTTCGTTCAAGGCCAGAAGTAAAAAGCCTTTTCAACTGCACTTACGTACTGGCCGCTTAGCTGGTACGCTCTCGCATATACACGGCACGTTTCGCCTGTGTGAGGCTTAAGTGTGTACCTAGTGCGCGCGTATTTTGCCTATGTGTAGGCGCCTCACGCGCGACTCGCATTCGCAAGAAGAGCGGCTAACTGGTTACATGATCCATTCATTACATAAGAACAATCGCTTCTCTAATAGACGAGATCTGTGAAGGGCACACAAGTCCTGCGCATGTGCTGCATTATCCTCTGCTCTTGCCCCCTTCTCTCTTTTAATGTCCATCACATTCTGTTTTCTCCACTTGGGAGTTTTACAATTTCCCACTTTTGTTACCCACTTGCTATCTATTGCCCTCACTGTTTTTAACTCTATTTATTTTAGACACATAGAATTATTTTTTTACCCATTTTCTATTTCTTCAGCACACTCTCTAAATTGTGAAAAAATATTTTTTTTAGAAAGGCGAATTTCTTTTGAAGAAGAATTTCTAGGTGAATTGAGCAGGGAATAAAAGCCTTACAAACCGTAAATAAAAAAGGTATATAAAAAGGTTTGATATTGAATAAAGAATTAAACGAATGTGGTGAAATAGTATATAATCCCCACCATCAATTCGTGCGGTTGGAACTTTTTTCAACACACCTGTTCATATCTTCAGCTGTCGTGTCGCGGTGGTCTGGAAGTATCTAGATTTTTATAGGTAATTTTCTTTTTTGATGTCATTTACATATTTATGTACTAAAAAGAAGTAAAGAAAGAGTTTATTCATTTTGTTTTGAAATTGGATCAAAACCAGGCTTTCTTTATAATAATAAAGTGCTAAAATGGGTCGATTTCATAAAGAATAAGATATTGTTGTGTTTTTAAGGGTACTTTTCAAGGCTCTGTGAGGGTGTCAAACCCTTATGTAAAACTGTTTTTGGATTACCCTAGAAATGAATTTGTAAGACATTTTGGTGTAGACACAGAGTAAAAAGAAGATAAAAACTAGACCTTGAGATAAACATTTTCAACACATGCGATGTGACTCAACACTCGATCTCACTTTCTTACTCTTTGATGTTTAACAACATTAAAAATCTTCAACAAACACGTGAAATCATTGGAAAATGAAAGAATTTTTTCAATTTCTAATGCACAACGCATAATAAATTGCTTGGGTACACTGAAAAATTGGTTGAAAACGTCATTACTGAAAAATAGACTTTCTCCCCGATGGAATTATTTGATAATGTAATTATAATTTAACAATTATATAAATTAGTTAGCTTCGTTATTGGCAAACAGTACAATTAATCAATCACATCTAGCAGCAGACAGTGGTTTAATGTCTTTCGTTTTATTTACTGTAAGAAACATTATTTTTCAAAGTTTTTACTGTCTCACATCGAATATAACAAAATCACATGAATTTAGACTTTAACAGAATGTTTTATACATGACCAAACAAACAAGCGAAACGATCCACAACATGTAAGCGTTATGTCTCACACTGCACGCATGTTTCTACTTCATTTTGTTACGTAAGGCCCATCGTTCCAGTTTGAGGACACGATCGCCTCTGCTTGGAACGTTCAGGGACGACTTTCGACAGAAGAAGCAGGATGATATCGAAGAAATCGCTTCTCAAGGCCAACAAAGATATCTTGTAACAGCGATAACCGATTAACTTAAGGTCGAAATATTTATGAATATTGTTTTCCCTCTGTGAACGAGATGTCAATTAATTAAAGAATACTCTAATCAATCAATGTTAATTAGGTCGTAAACAATTTCTTTCTGCGAAAAATACAACATATTATATTGCAAACCTATTCAATTTGTCACTCATAAGATTTCACGTAGACCAAGTTTCAAAACGTTTCTTAAATGAAATTCCATTATTTAGAAAATTTTCATTGTAACTTCAAGTCCTTAATACTTTAGCGAAGCTAACTTACAGAAAGTTATGCAAAAGTAATTAGATTTTATTGTCTGTGAGTACTTGTAACCGTAACGAGGTCGCTTCAAAAGTATTGTGTGGACTGGCTCACAATGTAATTGTAATAGCACATATAGGCTATTAAAAATAATTATCACGGTCATAAATTTATTTTAAGATGAGCGTCATTGAAATTGTACTTTCCAGAAACTCGTATAATCGCTGATAATGTGGAAAGTGGTACACTGAATAAGTGAATAGACTGCAGTTATACTTGCATTCTGTAAATCTACATTTACATATATGCATAAAATTGAATGGCCGTGTGTACCAAATAGGCGTTCACACCCTTGAAACTATTGAAAGAAAATTTTTCAGAACGAATATTTTTGTAATCCTTTTCCAATAATTCCTTAAAATTAATATCAACTCTTTTTATTGAAACTCCGGCTTATTTCCCGATTTTCCCGGTTAGTAGATAATAATCCAAGCTGTAATCTCTACCCAAAAAATTTGATAAGTAAATACAATTTCACAAATACAATTTATACATGCTGTATAAATAACTCAAGTTATTGTCAAAGCATCAAGAAAAACATGTTTTGAGTACATTTAAAGACGAAAAATTACATTATTATTTTACATTCTAAAAAAACCTGTACTACTCAGAGAGATAGAGAATATTTTAGAAATATCTTTTCTTCCAAATATATTAACATCTGTACAAACAAGTTATAGTTACATGTTCAGATCCATATTTTGTGTCTATAAGATATTAAAATATAATATTCTAGAATTATTATCAATAAGGAACATTTTTTTAATCAGATTAGATATTTCCTACAGGTATTTTTTCAAATGGATAAACTTGCGTAAAAATTTGTAATTAATGAGCTTTGGATAATTATGCAACACAAATATTCAAATGAATATTAAACGATTTGAGTTTAAAAAAACAGGAGAGGCGGAAAGTGATTTCAGTTAGGTGATTTCAATATAATTATTTACAATACTGTACACTCCTTCTGTTTTTCTAAAGCTTGAATGTACGTGAGATCGCAACAATTAGCGTATACACAATGATTGTTATGTAAGGGAACGTGTATGTTGCTGCACAAGATGAAAGAAACAATTTGTCCCATATTGGTCGAGTCATAAAAGCCTTGTGAGGTCGACTGTCTACCGTAACACTTATTAATTTAATGGTCTGACACCATAAGAATTCATCTGACCCATAATATGCACCAGAACTTTTATTTTCCATTGGATCAAGTAAGCCGATCGTTGTGAGAGATTACTTCATATTATTACTTCATGTAAAATTGATTTTCGTTTAATTTTCATTCTTTTCTTACTTCGACTGATTTCGAGGTGAAGAAAATCGGGATTCTATGTATCAATCGAGTACATGCTTGGAAAAGTCAGTGCAAGAGCGTCGTTTAGTTAAATCACTTATGCGTTACTTCTTGCGCATTATGCAAATCTCTGATGGATGGCCTTTGCCAAGGATCCTTCTTTTCTCGACACACACAGACATATCTTTGTGTTTGTGTGTGTGTGCAGCAAAGTATGCTGCACATTTTACTAAGAGTCAATTAAATCTCACTTTCTTGCCATGAGGGATTGATTGTGACTAATTTTATGATTGTTGATTGCGATATAAATTGAAAAGATTAACACTCTTGAAAGAGAAGTAGTAAAATATCGACGTTGATTGGAATAACTACTACATTAATTACTGTTAAGAAATTTAAGGGAAATGTTATGAATTGAAATGCAATTCAGTTAGTATAAAGAAATTATGCTTTCTTTTAAAAACAGTTTACAGTCCTTTCAATTTTGAAAACTTTCACTTTATATAAGGCTCGAATTTATGTACGACGCTTAAACTTTGAGTTTCCTTGTTCATTGGCAATCGTGATATTTGAATCGAAAGAAAGTACTGAAATTGTGATACAGTAATTACAAAATGTATTTCTCTAAAACTAATAAGGGACGTTAAGGATTTTAGTGACTCACCATCCTGTTTTTAAGCACTGATTAGTCAAGTTTCTATCAGTAAACTTTCTCTTCAATTTTAATTGAATTAAATAACGTAATTATTTAACGTAATTATGTATATATATATGTGTAACCTGGAGGTGAAACAATCAAGTTTTGTTTGAAAAGTCTTATTAAAACGACAAAAGAAATGAGATAATGTAATGACTGATGAAACAGCGAGAGTGTTAGATTAAGTAAAAACTGTTGGAGTGGAAAATGAGTAATGCGTCGCATTACTAACCTCATTTTCCACGAGTAACAAATACTTCTAGTGTTAGTGAATATCTTTTGTTTCTAGGCTTTTTACTACGCCCACATATATCAGCTTTATGCGCGTTCTACACTTAATGTCCATGTGATATGCTAGGACATACGTTTCTCAAAACGTTTCGTTATGTAAGATTGAACTATGGTTCTTAATAGATATGTCGCTGTGAATCGACCAATCGACATGTATAAATAATACTTGTATAAATAAAACTTAGAAAAACAATTGCTTCCTAAAAAATGGTTCTCACTCGTTAATTGGTAATTGTATCAATATCATTAACTTTTTGGTAAAGTATAATCATGCAGCTCGTTTTGTATTTGATGTATTTTGTTTAGCTTTTATCATAGTAAACAAAAGTAAGTATCGCAGATAAAAAATATAAGTCTTTATTTATATTTTTAGGAATTACAAGTGTAACAGAGTCACCTGGCAATCAATATGAGACAATTAATATAATATTTGTACTTATTTTTAGATTTTATCTGCAAACTTAAGGCTATAGGTATTACTTATCTGATTCCCACCTTACTAGCTTTTATTTTTTCAAGCACCTGACTTGAAAAAAAAATAGAGAAAATGTATTTTAGCTAATAGATAAACGTTCCTTATCGTTTTCTTTACGCTTATCTGCTACGAACAATTCATTTTAATTGTTAGTTTTTTAATATGATGCCTGCACTCAGAAAAAAGTTTTCTTTTGAATTAAACAAACTTTTTTTCCTGAAACCCTGAAATATGGTTACAATAGCCAAATCACGTGACTTAAACATGGCTTTAAACAATAAATAAACAAAAAATAGTAATTTCGGTAATATATCATAAAGAGAACAGTTTATTAGGTGTAACGGAATATTCTGAAAGAATAACCCTTGCCATCATGCATGATATCTATGTTTGTAGACATTATTTATAATTGGTTCAAGCTCGTTTTTGTGAAGCAACGAGTGCAGAAGTATTTGTATGATAATGGGTATAATATTAAATTGATTTCAGCATAGTTCCACCGTAATAAAGGACGTTTTTTACACGATTGTCATGCGCGGAAAGAGTGTTAAAAACAAGATTAAAACCTTGTATATCAGCACGATGAATATTAAAAGAGGTCGATGTTCTAGCACATTACCTTCTCAATGAGGTCAATGACTTCACGCTTTGTGAATGGTCAAATGACGTTATGATTTTAATTAAGTATTTTTAGAAAATGATAAGAAATTGACACAGATATCAGGTCACTTTAATTATAATCATTACTATAATTATTATTGCCTCATTCAAAGGAAGAAAAAGTCAATTTTTTTTTAAATTAGAAAATGTGTTGTTTCCTTCTATACTGAAAACATTTACCATTTTCAAAGTCTCTCGTAAATACTTATACGTTTTATTGTCATTTTATCTCCAGACATGTTATTGTTTTTCTTGTTTTGCATCTTTCATATTAGCACTTCTTTCCCTTTCTATCAACGTAAGTTACATGTGCTGCATGATGCGCACTACCTTGAGAGCAGAGCGCTAATGCAATATGCATTAAATGAATAAAAAAGACAATACCAATGTACTTGGCCTGGTAATAGTTACTGACTCAAGCGGAAACCGTGAATTTTGATTACCGTCTTCATCGTTCCGTCCACATTTCAAGGGGAAATCAAGCAATTTCAACCAGAATATGTAAAACATCATATCAAAACAGGAAAAAAGTACATAATATTATGTATACGTATATATTGTAACTTTCCTCTGGTTAAACGTAACGTTCTATAAGGAAAAGATAGTGCACGAAGAAATGTTAACTTACCAAGAAAACAAAAGTATGAACCCTGTTCATCAAGAATTAGGAAAAATAAAAAATCTCTTGAACTAAAAAAGCAGTGAATCAGCAAGAGGAATGAAGAACAGATGCTATGCGATATACTTACACGAGTTTACAACGACTGGACACTTGCGTAATCAGAGTGATCTCACATTGTGGGTGGGGACTTACATTTTGTGTCGCCATTGGTAACAATGTGTCCAAAAAGACTCGAACACCATTCCACAATTGCCTCATCGTTCTTTCAGCGGAGAACTTAAGAAATCGTGAAAATCTGCGAAGCGTTTCCGGTGTGATCACAGCGAAAAAAAAAAAAGAGAGAGGTAAGGTTGTTTTGCACTTTTATCATCAGTGCTTAGCTGAAGGTCATTAGTGTTGTATAAGCTATTAGGAGTCTAGACCAAGGTATAATTCATTTCCTTTATTTATACTCGCATTACCCTTTCTGACTGGACCGAATCCTTCGCGGGTGGAATTGAATGCAATTAGTGGGTGAGGAAAATATATCACTCTTGAAGATTTATCACTGATTACGATATTTAATAGCTGATATTAAATGATAGTTAGGAAATGAATTATTTGTAAAACGATTAAATCCACTGTAAAAGCAAACACTGTTGTTGCAAACTTGGTTGCCTTGAAGTTGTGAGAAAGAAAACAAAATGTAAACGCGCGCGTATTTTGTATAGTATATTAAAATTTCACCAAAAATCTTCGAAATTTTGAATAAGGGCTTGAGACATACAAGTTCTAAATATTTGAAGGAACTGGATGGAATTCAGTTACATGAGAAACTTGATTTAGAGTTTCGTGCGTTGATTAGGACTATTACATTAATTCTGACTTCTTTTTCCAGCGACAAAAGTTAAGGAAATGTCTTACGCAATTCGCTTTAATAAGTTCACGTAAGATATGCTTAAGTATGTACATTTAGATAATTTACAAATATTTTGTAAAAGTAAATGGTGCTTTTAATAGATTGGAACGTGAAACATTAATTTGATCCTTTTGAGAAAACGCGGTTGAATTGAAAAGCAAGAAAAATGTGATAATTTTTCGTCGAAGGACATTATAGGGTAAGTGTTATCTACATGGCCGTCGAGGATTTCTTATCAGGCCTCCGACAATGTTGCTAAATGTGTGAAAGGGGGACACTGCAACTAAATCTGTATCTTATCGACTCGTGATAACATGTGGCAATTATGACATTACTCACGTGATAAATACTTTAAGTAAGCAGTTGTTACAATTGGTTGCGATATATATGTATTATGTATGTATATAGACAATGTATAAGTATCAGGTCGGAGAGCGATGGAATATGAAGTAATAGAATTCGGGTCGAGCGATATTAAGCATCCACCACTTTCACTTTACGGTAACGCCACTCGAAAATTCAATGCGTTTCAGAGTGAAATGTTTCCATGAATTTCGTAATTCCTCAACTACAGGCTTTTAAATACTTTCCAAGTCATTTTATTTCATGAAATTATTATTCCGTCCGATCGTTAACGTTCAATAAGTTATACACATTAAGTACTAATATTATATTGATTGTGATTTATTTCAAAATTAATCACTCATTATACAGTACATCATTTTTCAAAAATAATTTCATAAGAACTTTCCCTTATAAAGTTTTCGAATTTATAAAAGTTCATAAATGATTCCTTTATATAAAATGATTCTCCATGAACATCTGAGAAAAATGTTCTTATCCCTCACATCAACTTCGCCTTCCTCTCCATAAATTCCCACGTTGCAAGATTGAAAGCACTCTCATGGAAAAATCCTACTTGAAAAGACTTGTGTTTTTACTATCTTGGAATAAGGCGATTATAAAATTCGTACTGAGTGCTCAATGCTGACATGATTCTAATTAATAGCCCTCGTCCTCCCTAATAATAATGATCATGTGCGTTCGACACGCCATAGCCATATCAATAGTTACAGCCATAGCCATAGCCATAGGAAAGTTGTTTTTGCAGTTGAAACATTCCTGGGAGTCGTAGCGAATACTCGAATAGTGATCAGGCGAGAAGTAAAGTGCCCTGGAGAAAATATGCTCTGCTCGCAGCTTACCGCATCGCTTACACAATATTCGTATTCTCTTCGACCGCCCTTCGGCAAAGCACCATAATTTATACCGATACCCAGTACCTAGGTGTCTGTACTTGATCGTTTTATCGCGCCTAGTAGTGGTGCTTATTATACTTGTCTCGCCACGTGCACTTACACAGAGGCGTAGAGTATGGCAAAGTGAGTTTCTGAGCCTCTGAGAGTCTCTGGGACCGAGAAGTCTTGTGTCTTGAGGCCCGAATGAATATAAACTCGATAGATGAAAGTGAAAGGGAAGGTAGAAAGGGTTGGCGTATTCGTACTCGCTTCGCTCGTTTCAGGCCCCGAGAACCGAGACCAAAAGGCCCACGTTTTACAATCGCCACGAGACATATTGAGCCAGGAACCTGGTAAATATCGTAAGCATGCTCGACTTCTCAATTCTGCTTCTCTGCTTTGCTTCAACTTTACCTGAGTCGATTCAGAACGGCACCCACTGATGCAAAGGGTACTTACTATATTTCATGGAAGTATTACAAAAATATTACACTTTGAAAATATCAAAGCGTAATGATATTACGATTATGATTCGGTTTCACAATTCACAGAGTTCACATTTTAATGCCTGCGGTATTTAATAACAAACGTGTGTCTATTTAGCAATCGCACAATTTGCATGGAGAAAATTATGTTATTCTATATCTATACACTCTCTGTAGCGTACTCATTTTCTAAATAATGCAGATATAATGAATTTTGGGTTTCATTTTAATTAAATGCTTGATTTTGTGAACCGACAAATCTTCTCAGCGAGTTTTTTCTCGCCAATTAATCAGGACAAAGCCATACAAGTGTTTATTTAAAAAATGCATTCCCAGCCACGTTCCACGTGGAATTCCTGTTGATAAGTGTTACCAGCCGAGCGGACTGCCTCGAGTAGACCGGGAATCGATATCTCGCGATCGCGTCAAGAGAGAAAAGAACAAGAATAAAAAAAGGGAAGACGAAGAGGAAGAGCTTCCTCTCTGACTGTGCGAATTGCACGCGTGGATTAACATGACGCGAGATAAGACGCCAAAGTGGAAAGGGAGGAGGAGACTAAGAGAGTGAGAGAAAAAAGGGGCACGAGTGGGAGAGAGAAAAAAAATGAAGAGAGGTGGAGCGAGGCTAAAAGCAGGGCCTGGTGGGTCGGTTGGGCCCGATGCAGGAGACGACGATGTGGGAAAAGAGGAAGCTAATCAAAAGCGGAAGTACGCTTCGGCAAATCCCAGGACCTTGAGAAGCACACTCAGCCGCAGCTTTTAGCTTTAATTATACCAACTTCATTTGCCGTCTTTGTCGACCCTTTCACCCCTCCACTTTCAAAGTCTCAAGAAGCCTGGGGCCTTATAAGAGGATTTCAGTACCCAGACAGAGATTATCAACTTTCCCTTTCTTTCTTCTTCTGAATTTCTCCTGAACAAACTTATTCAATGCCCATATAGCTTTATGCTGACTTTCTTTTAACAATGACTTCGAAAAAAATTATTCCCGGAATTAAGTAAAGCATTCAAAATAGAATTTTTTTATTGTTGTTGAAATTGAGCTTTTTAATTCAGTAGATCTCTTTCTATCATTATTTAAGTGAAAATTGAGCTAGTTAGTTTTTTTTTATTGGTTTCTTTCGTCTTTTCTTCTGAGTTTAATAATTTTATTTTACACTTTTGATCTCATTATCTTTACTATCTGTTATCTTTAATTTTATTTCTTGTCTGCTTTGGGTTATCTCTTATTTACATTATCGCTTATCGTTTTCAGCTAAAGTTTTATTTGTCCTCAAAAGTTTAATTAACGTTCAGTGAGGTTTTCTTTAGAAATGTGGATTCCTTATGTTTCTTAGTTCTTTCTTTAGCTACATTTGTTTGTCATTAGATTTGTTACAAGATCTGCCTCCCAAATATTTCGATTCATTTCTTGTTTTTTCACTCCTTTGCCCTTTTGCCAAAAAGATTCAGAGGATTCTAGACAATTGAACCTATAACAAGTCAAAGGATTTTACAAAAGTTTTAAAGGATTTCAGAAGCATTCGAAATAATTCAGAATTGAAAATACAACATTTTTGAAATAGAAAAATTTCAAAATCTTTAAAAATCTCTTGAATCTTAAAATTATTTAAAATCCCATAAAATCTCTTAAAATTTCTAGAAATGCGAATAAATTTCGTAATATCCTTTTAAATGCCTTAACATTATTTAAAAATTCCTAAAAGTATCTAAAAATCGAAGGATATTTCGTAAAGTCCCTTTAAACTTTTTCCGATTCCATAAAATCACAATAAAACTTCATAAAAACCATTCAGGTTTTCGACAACAATGTCTTCGATTTATGTGGTTGAATTTCTTGTGAGTTATAGGGTTCTCTGCTTAGGCTACTTTTAAAGAGACCATAAAATTTTATCTATAGTTTAAAAAAGTAGCGTTGCATGTCCTTAATACTAATTTATTACTAAGTACGTTAATTTTTTTCATTTATTTCAATAATAAGAATTAATACTCTCGTATATTTAAAAGTCTATCAATACATCACGTTATTTGTTTAAATACCGTTACTTACAGATAAGTAAATTAAATATTTACATTTAGAAAAAAATCTCTTGATTCAGAGGGCCCACATTAAAATGAGAGCAGCTATATTTTTTCGTAGATTTTACAAAATTTTCAGTATAATATTACGAATTTATTTTGTCAAAACTTAAAAGAAATGCTCTGTAAGTTTCTAAAATTACTGTAAATTCTCAATTGGTCTCAGTAATATTCTACAAATAAGTCTGTTGGGATAGTGAAACTTTTCTTTATGTAAAATATTTGCAGGGTCATCATTTGAAAGAAAGTTATAAAAGATCTCTCCCCACAATAAGCCCTCTTTCCTAAGCCCTTTCTCGTTACTCCCAGAAGAAGGAGGAAGAAAGTAATCAAGTTGCAATGAACAACAGGTAGTCGGCAGAAACCCAAATTTGTATACCTGGTACGCTCTAGGATTTAAGGCATTTAAAGGAATGGGGTGAAATACGATTTTGAAGTAAAAGTATAACTCAATGCATAAATTCGAACAAAGGGAGAAAGAAAGTGAAGCAGGTACATAAATTATGTTTATATGTTTGAGCTGAAAATAGCAAAGATAATTTCTATATTTCTGCTTATTAATTTACATTTAGAATCTATTTGTAATTGAATTCTGTTTTATCTTGTATCATCATTTACTTTTCATTTACAATTTTTATCTGCTTTGTTGATTTAAAGTAAAGAGACATATGGGATTGAAGATGTTGATTGTATATAAATCTCATTGTGTACATGCTTCAATAACTTATCAATAATCTCGTACACAATTGTTACAAGTGGAATTTTGCAAGCTTAATTACACAAGTCGTTTGTACCTATAGCTCTTACTTTTAAAATGAAATCGCTTAAATTACTTGTCTTGTCAAGCGTTAAGTCTTAATTGGGCAACATGCACAATGTTTTGTTTTATTTTGAATTTAATTATTTCAAGGGTTGGATCAAAACATCATTAATCATGTGTCTTATTCTTCCACAGTCTTAATCAAAAATGTGCTTTCTATCTCTTATCAATTTTATGTCACTGAATTTCGTTCAAATCGCTTTCCTGATGAGTAATAATATACTTATTTTGCAATCAATTTCAAACTGAAAATCACTAATTGATCATGATTAATCGATGCTTTCTTTTCAGAAGTCTTTAATGATCGATATACTGCAGACATGAGAAGCATCTGTTTTGCCGAACAGATCGGATCTTGATCAGCTTGCCAATCTGCTTGAGTTAATTGTAGACACTCTCTTTAATTATTAAGCGTCGAGTAGTTACGATAGTTAAATTATTTTGCTCAATCTCTCAACATAGATTGATTATAGATAAACCAAGAATAGATGGTCACTTTATAACTTGAAATAATTAGAATCTTTAACATGAAATGTACTAAAACAAGAGAAATATTTTAAAGCAACAATGTATTCAGCAAATTGTTAAATAATTTTATTTTTTCGTAATAGTATAATAGTTGCAGTAGCAATTAATTCAATTCTATTGCTTTTGTACCATTGTTTACGGATGTCTCGCATTCTAAGGTCGTCTCGAGATATTTTTGCATGCACTGATCATTAGTGTGTGTGTTGTGTTTTATTGAGCGAACTTTGGATTGCAGATATATTAATCATCGACATCATTGATCGTAAAAAATTAAGTTTCATGGCCTTCCGGACTCCACAATTCGTCAAATTGCTTAACTGAAATGTATTGGCAGTTGTGAAACGAATTTAATCATAAATACCTTGTCTGATAATTATTTGTTAAGAGATTTTCTTATCAATTTCTTGCGTCATTAGAAGAAAGACTGTTCTTGACTTTCTCCTTTCTGAATGTGATTCACATTATTTCTTTGTGTGTGTAAATCGCATTTGTCATCTCAAAATTCATAGAAGTATGCACGAGCGAGAAAGGCTTGAGAGGATCGAAAGCATGTGAACACGGTCGGAATTTCAACTTGTTCACCTTTCAAACTTGCTTATATGTGCACGTACACAAGCATCTGCAGTGTCCACGCATAATCACACACGTTTGCTCTCACACGTATTTTGATTGGGTATCGTTGTACTGGAGATACTGTCCCAATGAATATGAAATGACGAACGTGCACGCCTTTCGACGGCTGACCTTGACAACAAGAAATCACTTTTTCTCGATGATCTAACATCTCGCAAAGATGGACAAGAGTCTCGATTTTTCAACCGGTTTCAAAGCGATCGAGTGTCTCTTTTTTTTCTCCCCCCCCCAGTAGTTACACAAAGACTTGTAAATCCCTCATTGTATCTTTGTATAATAATTGCAAAGTAATTCAAATTAATTACTGTGTGCTAAAGAGGAAGGGTATGTTATCATGGAGCCAAACTGTCCTCGAATGAGATTTCGTTTGTTATTTTGTTGGAAGCGGTTCAACTTTGTTTGCATGAATTCTTGATGTTAGGTCTACAATTTACATCTTCAACAACACTAATGTCAGTGTTTATCATGAGAGGGAGTTAAAAATATTAAAATCAATGAATAAGGCTCAGTAAGTGTCTGTTATAGCCTCCGTGTTAAACAGCCATAAAACTGCTGCAAAGGATGCGGCTTGTAATCAGATTTATTATCGACTCGTGGCATACATTAACGAGATTGTAATTTCGCTTTTATGTAACCTTTTCTATCGACTTCACGATGGACTGCTACAACAACTTTTGTATAACTTATACTTTAACACTCCTATATGCTTTGTGTGATATAGGAATGAAAAAAGAAAAACTCTCGAGAGAGGACTGAGGATCTTCATTAAACGTACATGACGTCATTCATAAAACAAGACAGGCACTTTTGTAATCTCACATTCTCTGCGTTTAATAAGATCAAGGTAAGTTCTTGTATTGTCTTCAACGTTGCATTTCTACAATTGTATGAGACTTTTTTTATTATTATAATCATTTTAAAATCTAACGTTTCAGATGTATGTATAAAATATATACATCTAGACAATCCTAACATTTTTTCAATTGCATAATAATTCAATCCAAAGTTATTCAATCGTGAACGCTTCCAATAGTTTCAATCTGCGATTATTCCATTCACGATCGTTTTCAATTGGAAGTTGTATAATTTGAAACGATTTAAATTTGCAATTCAAGTCATTGGATTTATAGAATGTTTTTAAATTTAAATTGTTCAACTGTTAAGGTTTCCGATTCGGAATAAAATAGCAGTATAAAAAATGTTTGGCTCTTGGGCCAGATTGGGAAGTGAAGAATGATTTCAGTGAGTGTTGAATATGTTGATGTCCGTTGGTTAAAAATGAGGGATGATAACAGATGGTAATATAAATAAAATAAAATGAAACGCACCTCACCGTTTAACTCCTGTTCGTTTAATAATCCGTATATTGATGCTAGATGACCTATCCGAGAGTGGTAAAAGTATCCTTAGGACTCTCTGGAGGAGTATAGACGCATATCGACGTTCCGACCCGAGGACGTCGCAAACCGAGAACAATCCGAGATCCGTGGTGACGGCGACGACGACGATGACAACGACGATGACGACACTTGACGAACATTGAAATACGAACTCGCACACTCAAGCACCTCCGCAAGAGCGGATTATTCTTGCTAAGGAAACTCCGAAGAAGAAAGAAGGTAAAAATAAAAGGGTAGGTCAGGAGCGGCACTGTCACTTCACACTGGCAAACACGTTCTCCACATAGTCACACCTCTTTCAGCCGACTACCGATAACTCCCTCGAACTTAATCTGCGTATCTCGAGAAAAGAGAAAGGAAAGAACTGAAAGAACTCAAAGAACAGAAAACAGAAGAAGCAGGATATGAAGAAACAAATGCTCTCGCTGTCAGCTCCACGCGATCCTCGTCCTCACAGCTGTCCCTTCCTCCATGCTTCTCTTCTAACAACTCTCCACATTAACGGATCCAACGTGAAATGGTCCTTGAATCCGAAATGACAGAATCCAAGGAAAGGGCCTTTGCTAAGCCACGATCCACGCGACGACTACGGCAACGACGAAGAACTTTTTTCCAGCTCCGGGGACGGGCTCTCCAGGGTCAGCCGGCTGGCTCCGGCACTTTTACCTGTTGGGAACTCTCAAGGACTCGAAGGTGGCTCCTATTCCTTTCTCTTATCCTTTCGCGCGCGCCTTTTTTATTCCGCTAACCTTTTTAAGTGGACTTTTAATTCCAGCAAACACGCTCCGCAAGCTGTTCTTTCTCAGCTACCTGTTATCACCCCAACTAAAGATCCTTCCAATGATTCAGTATATCACTCAAGGTGAAGAGAGGAAGCTCCCCGCGAAACCTCGCATCCACGAGACCTTGAATCTTCTACTTCCGGCCCTTTCCTCCGCCTCCTTTTTCTTCTCCTCCTCCTCCACGTCGTTCTTCGCACGTTCTCCACCTCTTCCTCTACTCTTCTTCTCCTTCTTTTTCTTCTTCTGCTTTCTCTTTGATTATACAAATGGTGTTAGAGGATCCTCGAGAATCCGTCTATCTTCACTCCCCTTTCTCTTATATTTTCTGTCACTCAAAAAATAGAAGTCACCCCAAAGTGTCCGGTCTCCCTGCAATGCTTCTTATGATACTTATCAACTCTCGGATGGTTTACTTTCCATCATTACTTTTTTCACCCGTGACAGACTCTCGTCATATGCTCGTTAACGAAACCTTCTCTCAAGGATAGTTTGTTTGACAGTCACTTAAAACCTCTTAGATTGAGTTACGTTCGCGTTGCGCAACCGAGACGTCCTTCCTTCTCTTCTCTTCTCCTCTATTCTTTTCCTGCCTTGTCTTCGCCTCTTTTACACTTCCCACCCTCACTTCCTCGCTGCTTGTCAACTTCCGGTTCGTCAACAATGTTTCGAGTAGAAGGCGAACGATAACGCCCAAGTCGGAGACACTCGCGAAAGCGAGACAACCTGGAAGGGATATTTGGCTCCACGGGATCGGATTTTAACGCGCTCGCGCTGTTCAAGCCGAACTCGGCGGTTTCAACTTTTACTTTCAGCTCTTACACAACACTATCCCGCTCCACTGGTACGTACGAGCAATATCGCTTCGATGCCTCTTCTCGACCAAACAAATGCCTTTTTTCAAGCAGAGAAAATTCGGATGATTTATCCCTAATGTTGTCTTCACTCTTTAATTGACAATTGTTCATTTAAAGCCAAACGTCACTATAAATGACAGCTGAATCTAAGGAACAATTTCGAAACTGTCCCACGTTGCTTTCCCTCCTATTTGCAATAATTTTCTTTCACAACTGACAATTTAGCAGCTGGCACGTTGTGGAAAGCGCTTGCGCTGATGCGCCTGCGCAATTTCTATCACTGGTCCTCGTGTTTCCGCTGATATACTCAAATGTCACAGGAGCTACCGGAAGACACTTTTGATTTTGTTAAGAACCTACAAACTGGCACTATTGTCACGAATTCAAGAGATCAGAACGAGGTAATGCGTTGTTAAACCACGCACAGCCGGAAGTACACTTCACTTTTCAAAAGAACTGATTAATTTGAAAATCAACATTTGATAACTGATAAGCAGTTTGTTTGAATTTATGAATTAAAATTCACACGCACGATACTGAGAGGGTGTCTCGTGAAAAGGGAGAGCTTTTCACGAGCTCGGGACGAGTACGAAAGAGAGTTTGGCGGGCTCTCTTCGAGGACGTCTTCTGGGAGAGAGGGTCTCTTCCGGTCTCCGCGGTGTGTCTCACTGTTCCTCGCTCCGGCGTAACTTTTGCGCAAAGCGTAGACCCTCTTTCTTTCCTTCTCACTCCCTGATTCTCTCTCTATCTCGCTCTTTCTCTCTTTCTCTCTCTCACACTATTTTTCCTTCCCTCTCTTTCTCTCGCGTAGTCCTAGGTAGCCGAGCGTGGAGAGAGGTAGAAGAGGAGGTGGTAGTCCTGGTAGTGGTGGTAGCCGTAACACCAACGACTCAACTTCTTGTTTGTAGTGGTGCCAGTAGTAATAGATGGAATAGTGCAAGTAGTAGAACAGAGTATCTATTGGTATAGGCGATATTAGTGTACTGCTATTTAAAGTGATTGTTGATGGAATCTATATCACTGTAGACACTATATGACTGTAGAGAGACTGTTGGATCTGGCACTAAGAGGGGCAAGAGGGGCATAGTAGGTACAAGTGGCCAGGTGCCTAGAGAGAGCATGCTGGGTAGATTCAAGAGTGAAAGGGTTGGCCACTACATCGAGAGTACACGTCACGTCCTAAGGGGCCCTATTGGTTTATAAGTGCGCGCGAGCCACTTGACGCGTAGGCTACATGCATGGCTTAGAGTTCTAAAGAGAGAATATTATTATGAAGAGCATGAGAATATTTACGAATACGTTTCTTTCTACTCATTAAATCGTTTTTCGAATTATACCCGGGTGATAATTGAAAATTTTTAATTTTCCAGCTTAAAATTAGCTATTTTTCAATGTTGACCCTTTAATCGATGCTCCTCTATTATATGCCACAAAAAATTTCAAGTTCGATCTCCAAGAAGATAAATCAATTTTGATTAAAAATTCGACAATGCTTTTTTATCGTGAGTTTTCTTGGCTTTTCTAGGTATTGAATTAAATCTTTTACTAAAAAATATGTATGGGCTTTTAACTTATGCTTTTTGTCATTAAAGATGATTTATTATATAATACTATTGTTATTATTTATTATAATATAATATGCTGTCGTGGAGCCAAAATAGTAATAGGTAAAATTATCTAGGGCTTCGCGGGGGCCATGTTCCGAATCGCCATGATCTATATTATAGAATCACAGTTGAGTGATTCTACGGTAGGTGAGAATATACTTTAAAAATATAAACTTACGTTTCTCATGATGAGTTATGAAATATTTGAGGTAATAAATTTAATTTTTTAAGATTTATTTAAAAGGCTGTTTTAGTTTATCTGTTTGTATTGTTAGAGCGAGTAAAAATTAGTGAAAAATTTCAGGTTTTTCTCTCTATATGACCTATAAAATATATATAAATATAACTAGAATTCTGGTTATTTTAACAATTTTAATTAGATTTTCTGGTAAATGTAACAAAGAATTTCAGACATAATAATCAGAAAATAATAACTAGAAAACTTTTAACCTACATTTTTTTAACCTAGGCGCTTCTATAGTAACTGTAACTAGAACTTTGTGTTGAGTGACTTCATTTTTACCGATTTTGAGTTACCATCAGAAACTTTTGAAGTGTTGAAAGCCGTAATAAAAATGCATCGATGTGTGTCAAGCGTATTAATTAATGAAAAACAAATTCACGCAACTCGTTTTCGTTGGTGGATTCCGTGAAGAAATTGTACTTTATGACTTACGTAGTTTCTATCCGCTACCGCGATCGAGTTGCGTATTTTCTATCCGTAACTGTGAATTGCGTAGATTCAATTTGACAGCGCGAGCTATAGGTAGTTTCTATAAATTTTTTCTTTCAATTTATATTAGAATTTTAGCGACAGAACTACCGCATTTCATTCCCGATTCCCACATCTCGCTACCAAATCCCACCTCACAATTCGAGATCTTCAGCTGATGTAAAAAAGGCACTTGCCCTCGAGGAAAGTGCAGGAAGTGCTCAGGCCTGAAAGCCTAAAACAAAAAAAAAGATATGCGTAAAAAAAAAGAATACGAATGGAAGGAAGGAAAGCAGTGTGCTGGGCGCGGAAGGGTTAGTATAATAGTATTCACTATACTGGTATAGAAGAGCTCTGTAGCTCTCGCCTCTATTCTTACGTATTACTTGCACGAGCACGGTCGAAGCCTCGTATTACACCATTGCCGAGACAAAGAGAGCCTCTATTCAAACCCGTTTGGTCGACGGGGAAAGAGAGAGATTAGAGAATTAGCTAGGAGGACGCCGGAGGGAAACGAGTGACAAGGAGAGTACACGAAAGTACTATCCATTAAACCAACGAGGAAAGAGTAGGACAGAGTTATCAAAACTATCTCGCTCGGGCTGCAGTTCTCGCTCCAACGGCTTCTTATCGTTAGCGTTCAACATGTATATATATACTTCAAAGTTCAATACATATACATATTTATACAAATGCATGCATATGCAGTATGCACCTATGTATACATATCTGCTGTACGTTGATGTACGCACACGCGGCTCTTTCTATAACCAGGAGCCTAGGCAAGAGAGCTATTTGTAATGTAATAGTGAGAGCTGCAAGTGGGGAAAGGGAGAGTCGAGAGTGACGGCTGTTGAGGATGAAGAGGACGTGGAGGGTGAGTGTGCGTGTCTGTCTGTGTGGAAGGGAGGAGGAAAATGGGTGGGGGACCCTCTATGATCCACCAACACCAATACATTCAGTCCCAGATAGTAGTGTTCCAAAATTTTCAAGAAATTTGAATTTTTTTTAACCCAGCATATACCAAACTTGATTGGCTCTCTTCAGATTCCTAAAAATTTCACAGCATTAAAAATTCGATAATAAAATCAATTTGATAAGAAAATCTATCACTTTTGGTTTGCTTAGAAACAAATTTACAATTGTTAAGCACTTCAGAAGCAATTTCTTCCATCGAATTATATATATACTATACATTAAACAATTTTTTAGTATACTGTACAGATATTGTTAAAAATTAAATGATAAGAATTATATATGGATTTTTATCTACCTCTTCACAGCACGTGCAGACATCTAAATGGCCTGAAATTTTTGGATTATTTCTTGTGTCCCACTTATTATTGCATAACCATGATGTGCTTTCTGATAAAACAAAAGTACTTACTTCATCTAGATCTATAGAAGAAATTTAATCTATATCATACAATTTTATTATTATGTAAAAATCAATCAAGTCTTATACTTTCCTTTTCCTTTTTATTGCTGTTTTATTTTAATCTTTGGCTATTTGCGTGTTTCATTAAGTGAAACAAGTCTTGATTCATCTATAAATATCATGGACTGGAATTTTGACAAATATGTTTCATCAACGCCCGACCAGCACCTACGGAGATTTATAAAGAGTTCCATAAATAATATAAGAACTATTTTCGCATTGAATAATATTTTCCCTTGTCTTATATCACTTGAACTAAATTTTTTATTGTATAAAATATCAAGACCATAATATGAGTTTAGATTTTAGGGAAATCGTGTTTTAGTGACTAACTAGAGCAGAAAGTTTGTCGTATTTTACTCAGTTGAGCTTGAGTCATTTAGGTCGAAAGTTGGAACGCTCTCAGCTTGGATTAAACTAGGATTTTCGTTTACTCAACGGTGTTTAGACAATGCGCATATTTATGGAGATTCAAATTCGACATTCGTGAATCCGCATTACCATCGATTACGCCAATCACAGCTATACTTAGAGCGGTAGATGAATTTCACTCGAGGGCTGCTGAAAAGGAGGTCGCAAGACAGCTGGTGCAGTTAGCTAAACTACAGTAGTTTTTAACTCTGAAAAGACCTTAATTTTGGTCCAAGTTAATAAAAAGTATTTTTGGAACTTTTAGACAACTTTTAGACAATTTTAACTATTTTATCCCTCTTTTCTTTAAATTTAATAAAAAGCACTATGGTGTGAAAAGGCGTTACGACTTTCGAAACATTTCGAGTTTCGATTCGTTGATCTTTTTAGAATAGGATAATGTGGTGTGATTCGTGCGAATTAACGACCAGTTGTTTTGTCACAGAACTTTTTCTAATCTTACAAATTCTAGTTTGCTGAACGTTTCACGTTTAAACCGATCAAGGCGCCGCCATCTCATTCGATAAACCATAAAACTTCGAGGCTATCGTCTCTACTATCGGGACCGATGTCAGAGAAATATAAAAATCGATACTTCACCGATTTCCATCTCCTTCGAGAGTTTTGCTCTAGTTAACTAAGAAACACACAAAGATATTAAATTATACTACAGAGTTTGTTATACCTGTGTGATGACCTTTGGGTACACTGAGCGTGAAAGATAATCTAATGATATTGCTCAATATTTTTATAGTACAGATAAATCAAATATATTTTCATTATAATATAGGGTGTTATTTAAACTGTCTTTCTTTGTTTGAAAAATCTTAAATGATGCAATTGTAACGAATTTCTGACACTTTGAGAAGTAAAATTAATATAAATCTCATATCTCGTGAAATTATCGTGTCGAACAATTTGGCTCCTTATCTTCATAAAGTTTTTTTTATGAATGCGCGAAACACAATGTGTCTGCTTTATCGTCAAATTGCTGTTCTCGCTTCACATGTAAGATTTTTCCCTTCTCACTTTTCACAATTCTAATGAGAATATGAAATGGAGATGAGATTACTAGAGGTGAGATTTGTTAGATAGAGAAAGTGTAATAGGGAAAGTCAAGTATGAAAAAGGCACGCGATAAGGAAAGTGAGATAAGAATGCTAAACAAAAATTCAAGATAAGAAAAGTGAGTGAGTGACTATTGAGGTAGAAGAGTGAAGACACAATTACGTAACTAATTTCCTCACAGATTCTATTTTTAATTTTAATTTACTCCAGATATTGAATCAGATTATAATTAATGCATTCTGCACAAAACCTAATGTCTTTCTTTCATTAACTCGATCTTATATGCTGCTCATAAAGCTAACACATCTCGCAAAATAGAATCGTGATAACATGAATGCTATGTACATATATACTATATAGGTATGCATATATGTACATTATAAATATTTAATGTAATTACAGCTAAGGCGACTAATACATATGATATTAGCAATCGTATTAGCAGTGCAAAGTGTACACTAAGTATTCTGTGTTCAATGTGAAACATAATCACGATCATGAATACTCAAAGTCGTGCACATATTTCATGAAATACTGGTTCATTTTGTTCTAGAATTTCGTTGCATAAGGGGTTCGAGAAGATAAATTAAAATTTTAGCTTCTTATCGCAGTTTTCGACGTAACGCTTATCAAAGGTCAAGAAAGCATTTCACTTTTTTTCTCCTCAGAAGCCATTCACAAAATACGTGATTATACTCTTGGGGCCGAAGCTGTGTTAAGAAAAATATCATGGTTTATCACACGGAGGGGAGCGCAGCAGGCAAAACCCTTTATCATGATTCACAGTTTTTGTTTGAACAAATTTTTCTGTTTACAAATTTATCTCTAATTACTCCTTGGCCGAATCTATTTCAGATGAATTTACATTAAAGTCGGAAATTGTCGACACACTGAGAAAACTCTATGGTTTGGAAAACCACAAAATTATTGAAATTAGAATATTAATTACAAAATTAGCACCCTCTGGGGATTCCCTGAACCTTCCTTGAGAATGTTTCCTGTTGTGCGAACTTTCACCTACTTCCGAGAACCTCTTGGAATATTTTTTCGGAACGTTCCAAAACCTTACATTGGAATATTCCAGGAATCTTAAAATGACCACATGTCCTGTTTCTCCTGCCAACGGATTTTTTTTTTGTTGGAAAACCTTAATTTACTGTTTCATGACTCGAGAGTATTTTGTAAGCATATTGAATCTGCACCCCCTACCCCTTCGCTTAAACAATCAGCGTCCTGTTTTTTAGCATTTGAAATATGGTCACTTTAAGGAATCTTCATGAAAAGTTTTGTGCTATACGGGGTATCTCAGTTTCCCTCCCCCTTTGACTGTTCGCAAATCTAAGAAAAGAAAAGGACAGATCGAGTTCGGCCAAGTATAGAGTAGTCTTGTGTTAGTTAGATCCTCGTTGGTCCTGTTTATTTCACGAGGTTGCCTCGCTTTATTGCAAATCCGGTTTGCAACGCTCCGGGATGAGAAGCGGATGAAGGGTAGTGAAGGAGGAGGTGGTGAATGAGTGGGAGGGGAGGAGACAGAGGATGTCGAAAGAAAGAAGCAGAAGAAGAACAAGAAGAAGGATTATTTATTAGAGTAGGATGAGAGATGCAGTCGTAGGAAAGGAAAGGATCGAAAGGTGGTGGGAATCTTTCTTCTTTCTTCCCTCCGACCCTCCCTCTTTACTCGTGGTACCGGTATCATTCTATCTCTTTCTTCCCAAGAAGAGTTGGATGAAGGTCGCAGATACGTTACAGAAAAGTCAAATGCTTTTGATCGCCTTCACCCTCGGGGATCCAGTTTTTCTCTCGCAAAACTGTTTCAGAGGATTGTGAATACTGCAAGGAATAAAGCGAATGTAGGAAGAAAGGATGAGATTTTGAAGCATTTGAAGCAAAGAACTCAAAAATGAACAAGAGAAAGTTTTAATTAAATTTGTTTATGAATAAATCAAGAGAAATAAGTTGATGTTTTCAAAGGGAGAGAAACGAAGGGGAAGGGCAGTTCAATGACAGGAATCACTGCACTTTCTTCGTCATGGCTAGTAGGTATACTGGTGTAGTACTGGTCTGATACCATCTTTTTTTCTGATCTTCTCTTGCCGACTCTCTCTTTTTGATTTCCTCTCTCACCTTCCGATGTTTCAACGAAGCAGCTCAAGGAGTGTCGTTACTCGTAACTGAAGCAATGTTGGTGGTTATGGTGGTATAAGATACCCAGTTTTCAAGGTTGCTTCTTCTTGCAATTGCAACTCATACGACCATACAAACACACAGCAGATATTAACATAGATACGCCTCTTTCAGTCGTTCTTCCATCCAATGGAATTCCTGCAGTCGACAAAAAAAAACATTTTCCTCGGAACCATGTCTCAGATTCCAGAATTTAAAAAATCATTGCTACTTCCATAAAACATAAAATTTGTGTGAGAGAGAGATGTATGTATGAGAGACAATTTCATTGAAGAATTCTGGAGATATTTTTCTCTTTTTTCCTTTCTCTGGGTGTCTCGACCTGTCTTTCAATTGCCATTCATCCATCCAGTCTTGCCACATCTTGGCGTTAATGCCAGATCAATGCTGCCCTCTCCTTAGATGTTACACATTCGCGATGACATTTGCCGACGAACATTACTTGTAAAATAACTTACGTAAGTCACAGTGTAATGCGCCTCTCTCGCGCAATGTCTCTTTTTCCATTGTTTCCAAGAGTGTTTCAGCACGAGCTCAAATGCCTATATACCGATAGGTACTCGAGCAACTCGAAAGTTCAATCATTAAAAGGCAATTGCGATAATTGCCTTAAGTCGCATTCGTTAAAGCTGATAAATTCCCTGACACGCGAGCATATTACATTAAGAGTTTCGTAACATTACAACGAGACGACGTGGCAATTAATGAATTATTACAATTCGCACTCTGTTAGCGAGGTATCGGGTCTTCGCGTACCCGTACAGTATATTCGAATTCATTCAGATCCAAATGAGATTAACATTTCTTTTTTTATTTATGAGTTTCTGCAAAACGTGTTTAACATTAGATGCTTGAATGTCAGCGATTACAGTTGATGATTCAAGATTTTCTCGGTTTCTGTTACAACTTTGCAAAAGATTTACGAATTTGTAAGACCGTTATTTATAATAATATTTTATATTGCTTGTGTTAAGCAGCTAACGAGCAGTAATAATCGCTATATAGTCGTAGGTATATTTATTCTTCACAAATAAATGAGCACAGATTACAAGTTTCTTTGGAAAATATTTTACTCGTCGGTTCGTTTTATATTATACCAATGGTTTCACTGCTGTATTAGCATCCTGAAAAATTAATTTTTTTAAACATTATGCATAAATTATTCACAAAATCTGAACTTTTTTGATGATTCACATTTTTTCAAAGATCTTAATGATAAATAGGTACATTAAACAAGTTACAATGCTTCTATGAAACTATATTATATAAAACAATATGCAACCATAAACAGAATGCCATAAAACACATCTCTCAATAGAATATAAATCATGAAAACGTTTATTAGATTTTACGATCTGTTACTTTTTGCAGGAGTTATGAAAAATTAAAAGCATATCAAATTTACATCAATCGCGATCTTCGTCGAAAATATTGGATTCAGAGTATAAAAATGTTGAAAAATAAATTTTATTTTTATTTATTCGCTAGATTTAAAGGGATTTTATGGAAATTTTAAGCATTTTAAGAACATTCTTTTAAACATTCTTGAAATCTTGTAAAATCTCTGAAAAAGTGTTTTGATAATTCTTTTCATCCCTTAAATAAAAATAAAATGGTATTCAGAACTTTGGTAACTTTTATCTGATATAATGATACCAATAAATGTAAAAAAATCGTCAGACTAGACGTCTAAAACTTCACTCCAAATCGTAAATAAAATAAAAGGTTTACACCGGACGTGACCAGCTTTTAAGTAGAATATCCTAAACATCGCCGCCTGGACCGTACATTTTAGAAAATTTCAAAGAATAGTATCTACTGTTTTCCTAAGCAATTTTTTTTGGCTGCGTGTTGAACAAAAGTGGTTCAGATCATAAATCTGCAGAGCCGAGAAAATCCGAAACATTTGGTGAAATCTCTGTTTCGAGGAATAGTTCTGAAAGAATTGGAGTATGTACTTAAATTCAAGGACCTTACAGTTTTAGGATCCTAGATCAATTGATCTACCATCCTGAAACTGTAAGGTCCTTGAATTTAAGTTATAAATTATAAGCTTAAGATTATACCAATTATACCAGCTTATAAATACATAAAACGATGAAAAATAGAATATCCGAATAAATGAACATGAAAAGCTATTACTCAACACAATAGATGGAAGAAAAAACAGTATTTTCTTTCACCTGTTTTTTATTATGTCTTTTTGTCTAGAATGTTATAAGTGATACAGGGAAATATAGGAGAGGTCAATTCAACCTTGGACGTGACTGATACTTTTAAAGTAAAGCTGCAATTATACGTTTTTATAATCGGCGAGTCATATAATGAAATGTGTAGATCATTATGTGAGCAATAATTTACAGTTAAAAATAATGTCACTCTTCCTGCAATAGCCCTTTCATGATCATTTATTTGTTTTCATCTTCACGAGTTAATATACACTCTAGTTATTCATGATTCTAAATTTCTGTAATTAATTTGATTTTTTCTGGGTGTAATTTGTTCTTGAGAACATTTTTTCTGAGCAACTTAGAGTGGAAAGACAGGGTTACTTCGTGACATTCCGAGAAAGAAAATGCAGAAGTGTGCGTGCTCACACACTAACAGTAAGAGCAGTGGTTTCATTTTATTAGAAAAACGCGTGCCCCTGAATACCGCGCCTTTCAAGAACAGTGATCGTCCACAGAGCAAATTCTTGTGAGCCTACGATGCTGCACAGTCATTGGTCAATAAGGAAAATTGTCTAGAAGAGCGCTATCTTCTAAGACATAATTATTTTCACTTAGCGATGTTCGAAAACTACGTCTTTTTTCATTCTCTTTGAGGATCTCGGTAGGGGACAAGTACGACATTAATCAGCCAATGAAAAATACCTTAAGGCACTCCTTCCTAGAAAAGCGACTATATCGATTGTTTGCTGTCTTTCCTTTCACGCCGAACGCTTCTAGGAATAGAATTTCCGCGCTCTAATATATTTCGAGGTGACTGATTAATATTCTGTTAATATAGAATTGATATTAGGCTTGCGTTTTCAAATCTTAGAGCTTGCATGCTTCCAACGAGGGGAGAAGTTTCTCTATCCAGTCTTAAATTAAATTACAATAAAGTGATAGGAAAAAATCATAATATTTAGAAAATCTAGCATTTTTGAAATTGCTACGAACGAGAGTGTTTATGGTTACTCTTTTCTATTTTCAAATTAATGGATATTTCCATCGTTTGATGAAAATACATAATACATTGTCATCTTCGATTATGATGACTTTCGTTTTGCATAATATTTTGTTATAAATATTACGTAAGCTTTATATTTAGCTTGGGCGCGTCATCGGCTTGTTTATTTGATATTTTTTAATGACAGTGTGGCTGGACTATTTAAAAACACTGGTAAAAGCCATCATTAAGTTACGCGTGCGGAAAGTTTCTATTTCCGTGACATCTAGAAATTCTAGAAACTTTGTATTTTTTATTTCCGCCGAACTAACATAAGACCAAGCCAAGGGCAAAATGAGTTTTAATTTCGCTAGACAGTCACGCAAAAGCACGTCAGTCATATAAGAATGCAGTCTATCTCTCAATCACGATCTTTCACCTGAGTCGCTGGAGCGCTGCAGATACAGTCTTGTGGCTATGTGGCGATAATTACGTAACATCGTAATATCATTATGTGAACGTTTTACACCCGATGCGTCGTACTATTGCAGTCTCAAGGTCTATACATTGTTGTTTGCATGTCGCGTTAACGCGATGCAGGGACGCATCTGTGGACCTTATTTTCCATCATATCAGTATATTTCTCTGATAAGGGCTCAGCCACAAATTATGTGAAGCGTTTTTAGGAAACTTAATTGCGACCTCTTCATCTCTGAAATAACTAGAATATCTTGAAAATAACTTGAGTCATAATATCTTTGAAATCTTGTGAAATCCCTTGATATTACTTAAAATCAATTATGTTAAATATCTTAATTTTCAGTACTTTGACTCTAGTCTCAATAAAATGAGTTCAAACAGACTTCAATTCGCTTCAATATATTTCGCAATATTTCAAGGAGTTTAGAAGATTTTCAGTGATTCCAAAAGATTATAAAATATCTTTTTAAGTATTTCAGGCGATATAAAATATTTCACAGAAATTCAAAAAGATTTTAAAGAATCCAAAATATTATTTACAAAATATTTTCTTAGAAGAAAAATTTGAAACTTCAGCCTAATCTCTTTAAAATTTTTAATTTTTTGTTGCGCCAATGCAGAGTGCGTTATTTGTTATTACGCGCGTGTTTTTCGATTGTTGTCGGATTTTGTCGCAAAGATAGAATTTAAATTTTCTATGACATTGAAGCTTAAAATAGATCCGCCGGCGGAATCATTAATTGTTAATCTTACTTCAAGTACACATGCATTTCATATTTCTAAAGAATATTACGTTGTTTGTTTTTCTACTGCACTTCGATTGCACAATAGTTTGTTAATAAGCTTTAATTAATTGCAAAATATAGTCAAATAGCAGCAGTTGTTAATATTCTTAAAAAATTATACGATAAAATGATTCGACATTCTCTGTATTTCATTTCACGTAGTATAATACAATTTAGGAATCTCACTCGTTATGCTTTCTATTGTCTTTTTTTTTTAAATTCGTTCGCCCGGAATAGCTCTTCATGCCCAGTGAGTCTGAGCAAACACGTGGGGAACGGGTGAAAGTGAAAGTATGGCAAAGCAGATTTTCGACTGATACAAATCTGTCGACCCTTTGGCTTTGGGGCTAGGTCATGAAATTCTGTTTCGCTGAACGGGCACAACAATAAATTCTCTGCATACACTTTCCTAAAGGAGGATAAACTAACATACTGTAATGAAGGACTCCAGAGAGAGAGAGAGAGAGAGAGAGAGAGAGAGAGATTCTTCCGAACTCATTCAATATCATAAATCTCATCTCAGCACAAAAAATCACCATCTGCTATTTTAGAAATTGTAAATAGATTATTTGCTCATAAATTCTGAGGGGTTCAGGTATAATATTTTCCATTTTCAAGTTCTAATTTCTTTGGTAATCGACGTAGGAAAATCCATTCAGAGATTGTAATACATATATATATTTAATCATAACACTAAATCTCAAAATGATTGATATAACTTCCAGTGACAAGCATACTCTTTATGAAAACAACGCAATATCGTTTCTGTGTGTTCATCTCTTTCCTATAAAATATTGAAAAGAGCCCCTTCATGATGTGGCCAATCTGAAATCAAAACGTCGTGAATGTCGAAGCGCGACGAATAAGAGTCCTAGCTGAATCTGTAGGAGTTAAAGAACAGCCAGCTTGCACATTATATACGTTATACATACCAAGTACTTACACACACAAATACCCAGGAACTCTGTCATTCGCGCTGTGCATGTATTTGTATACTCCACACATATGGATATAAATAAATACCATATAGTTTGTAGCTACATACAAGACGCTGTATATATATATATATATTATATATGTCTCCCTACAATAAAAGCGCGTGGTTACATCTGTGTTCATACATAGCGAGTG
>JAUESI010000035.1:1734035-1751768 GCA_032275145.1 Synergus laeviventris
AAAATTACTCGAAAACCCTTAAAATTCCATGAAAAATCGTTTAAATCTCTTAAAATTTCGCAAAACCTTCTGAAATCACCAAAAGTTCGTTAAAAGCCCTTAAAAATATGATAAAAGCTCTATAAATATCCTAAAAATATCACTAACTTTCTTAAAATTACTATTACTATAGAAACTGCTTAAAATTTCGCAAAATCTTTTCAAACTCATAAGAATCTTTTTAAATCGTTTAAAATTCTATGAGGGACTTCAAAGCCACCGAAAGTTCGTTCAAAGTCCCTTAAAAATTTGTCAAAAGCTCTCAAATTCCTAAAAATCGCATGAAATTTGTTTAAATTCCCTGATAGTCTGTTAATTCCCTTTAAAATCCCTGAAAATTTCTTTAAATTACTACAAACTCCTTAAAATTCCACGAAAAATTGTTAATTAATTATAATTCCTAAAAATATCTTAAAACTCCATAAAATCTTTTGAAAACCATAAAAACATTTTAATATCCGTTAATAAAAATCCATAAAAAATACTCAAAATACTCTCAAAAGCCATTAAAATCCCATAGAATAACTGAAAATTCTTTATAATACTAATTGGATTGTTCACACAAAAGTAAGGCTTCTAATTTATGTTGAGAGAGATGAGTATAATTTTATAGATAGATACTAGATTCCCTATCCAATTATTTTGTTTTTTATTCGTTATTTGTTAATCATGTATCAAGTTTTGGAATATCGAACAAATATTTAACGAAAACATGAATAAGGAATGAATAAAAAAAAGCGAATATAATTCATTCTTTATTGTCGATAAAATGTATCTCTTTTGCTTTTATTCTTTAATCGCTAATCATTTTGCGAAACTCTATAATAATTTTCTCGATGAAAAATAATAATATATTTTACACTTGCCCCGATAAATCAGAAAATCTTATTAAAAGCCTCGTGCGTGTATTCCAGCATGGTGTTATATGATATAAGCGCATATATAATGCATCGGTTAAAGGAGATTGTGGGGCAGGCGTGAGCTAATACGGGGAAAGCATTGCTCACTTTCACCGTTCACAAACTCTTACTTATAGTTACATTGTAATAAGCGCATTGGGTCCTCTGCTCTCGCTTTTATACCTTTTTTTTAGTTATACGTAAGCATGCGTTTCGCTCTTATTTCAGAATTAACATCATCACATAAGATGCCATAAACGATCGCTTGATATTCGTACTGTAACACATCTTAAGATGTACTTTTCTTCTCTGCTAACTATAATTACAAATTAAGTAAATTAAGTACCTTTACCTGAAATATACAATTTTAGCTCTTATATGAAGGATTTTTTATTCAGAGTGAAAATAATTATGGAAGTGAAAATTTATCATTCAGTTAAGAAATCCAGTGAAAGTAAAATTAGAGCACGCGTTTATTTGAAATTGCTGCGAGAGTGAAGCTGTGACCTTGACTAAAAATAGCGGCAAAATGACTAAACTTGGTTTCAAACATTGTGAGGAAAATTGAATATTTTAATTTGAATAATTCTAATTAATTATCAATTTGCGAACATTACATAATTTAGATTTAATTTCAAATCTATGTTTAAATGTGATTTGTAAATGTTATATAACTGAAAGAAAGAAGTTTTGTCCAAACTATAACATAAATGTTTCAGAATTTTAGATTTCCGTTACGAAAATTTGAAATTTTTGAATAGGTTAGTCAAGTTCTGTTCTCTTCCAAAAACGCTAATTCGAGATTATGTAAGGATTTGTAGAAATTATTATGTCAACAGCGGTCGTAAAGGTAACTTTTCACCTTCCGTATTTGTCGGCATCCGTTTGGTTGATGTGCGGGTTATTATTTTGGACGACTCGCATGATGAATTATTATTGCGATGTGTTTTACAGCATCGGTCGCTTTCTAACTTCTAACGTTTTTCAAGGATGACACGAGGGCAATGAAGACAAGATGAATGCAAATCAGATATTTATTTCTTTCACAGATTCGTATTTCAACTCCATTTTTTATGAGACACTTTTCACATATTGCGCAAACGTATTCTTTGCTTCTTGAAAGCAAATTTATTTATATTAATTTATAAAAGCTGCGTTGAAAAATCATATATAAAACTGTGAGATAAATCAGTGTATCAAGAACATGTTATGAAAACAACTATCTTTTCACCAAACATTTGTATATAATATATATATATAAGTATAACCCAAAGTTTCGTAACCACTTGAGAGCGCGACAATATTATAATTAAATTTAAGGATAACAAGCGATAAAACGAGTAAAAAGAAAGTAGAATAAAACGAGGGATTTATTTAAACTAAAATTAATTCTATTGCATCATCAATTATAATTAGGTTGCTATAAAATTTATAATTGAAGTGATGTGGGTAACCTTAACCATTTCCGATCATTAGCGAAATAAATGCAAAAATGACAATGTTCAGTAGACACCGCTCGAAAGTAAGTCAATGTTACATGCAAATCGAAAAACGTAACACGTCAAAGTTCTACAAAAAGTAGCTCTGTACAGTTTTTCTTCAGCCCCCATTTTTAAACTAGAGAATAAGTCATAAGAGGAAACGCAGTAAAGTCAGAACAGATTTAAGAATTTTTTCTTTCACAGTTTCTAGCCAAAGAAAACATAATAAAAAAAAGAAAGACAAGGAGATTGCGTAAGGTGAACTCTGAACAGTGTTTTGCTTCTTGCGTGGGTTTCTTCTTCCCGGAACATTCGATATTTATAATATTGTGTTTATATTTGAAAAATTACAAAAGACTTTGGAATTATCCGATATTTCTCTCTTATTCGGCTCTCAATTTTAATATCTAAAATGCTCTTCAGTTAAAAATCCACAAACTATTATATCATTTTTCGCAACGTGGCTACTTTTGTTTACAAAACATGAAAACTATCTGTAACATTGAGCGAGTGCTGTTTATTTCACGAGAAGGAAACCACTTTGTCAGATTTAAGGTCCAGGTGTCTCGTATAAGTGAGTTTCTGGCATCTAAATGTCACACAACTTGTTTCCGAGCTCCCATTTATCATAGTCGACTTGGTATATGATTTTCCAGAAAATTATGATCCTAAAGTCATGGTGTTTTTATTGCGAGCGCCTTTAAAACAGTTTCTTTTCCCGACTTGGCTTAAAATACATTAGTTTATATATTTACATGTTTATATTTGAAGTTTTAGAGTACTTGTATTATGACTGGTTGAAAACAGCAATTTTTAAAATCTCTTCTGTTTTTCTCGTAAAATTTAAAATTTTGGGAAAGGCGCAGTGATGGGTAAAAGGTAAAATTGACTTGATGATTCGGAAGTCACCTTCCGTTGTCGCTCTTAAAGCGTAAACTTTTAAACTCTTGAAGTTGAGTGAAGTTAAGGTATAAGGCCTTTGACTCCTTGGAGCCTTACCGCTCTCGCAGGTACCTACCTTTACGATACGTAAAGTAAGGCGGGCACTTTCGAATTGCATAACGACAGTGCCCGCGCCTTCATTCGATTATGTCAGTAAGAAAGCTGCTTGGGAAATGTAGGTAGGTTCACGACTGCTGACTGTTCACTCTACATGCGACTCATTGCGTGCACATACGAGAGACTCGCTGGCAAATCTCGATGTCGATTTGCCCGCTTGTCTTCGAACTTTGGTTATAAATAAACACCGCAGTTTATCTCGAGGTACCAGGTTAACTACTGTTTTATACTGTTTACTAGTATAGATATTACACGCGTACTAAAGCGCGCAAGAAACATTCCTTCGTCAATTAATAATATTCAATTACAAAAAAGATAACAAACTTCATGATTTCAACTTGAAATTCAACCTTTTCTTACCCTTCAAATAACATTTTTTTCAATTTCTTTAATATTGCCATTTTTTTATTATCAACAAGCTTCCAGTAGAATTCCGAATAATACAAAACTTTCGAGATCGAGAGGGAGTTTGGGTTTCATAAACCGGTCCTGACGTGTCGCTTTGTAGAAAGCGAACTTTTTTTACGAGACTCGCTCAATAATTTGGAAATCGTATCGATCCCTCGATTGCGACCACCGTGTCTAAGTACCGCATTAGGCGTTGATCGATTTCGTCAAAAATTTTACCGTACCAACTAATCAAGTTATGTGCCGAGGTCTTTGAGTCATAGAAATTCACTGATGATTATAATTACAATATAATCATTTATCACTCGCCAATTTATTTAAATGTATAATGCAATCATGCAACGATGTTTTCTGATTTCCATAGCTCGATCGCAAAAATTCATGAAACTTGATATATTAAAAGTCTTTCTACCTGACCACGAACTGTGTTTTTCATACTTTATCTCGCACTCTTGTTAAACGTAATTGATGCCATTATCTGTGCAATGCAGACTTTCATGAGGGTATGAAGAACATTTTTCGTGCAATTGTTAGCTCATACCATAATTTCTCGTATTTAATGAACGAATCATCATTGCAGAATAAATGATGAAAATGCGGCATTGCGAAGTTGATATTATGCATATTTCTAATGTAGGTATTAATTTTGATTAAAACGGTTTTTATTCTCATTTAGTTACGATCAGTGCCATTTCAAATAAAAAAATAATAAACTATAGTTTAGCTGAAAACAATTTTTATAGGACTTACGAGCTATTGAAGTTAACTTTCTAATTGGCAAAATCTATTTTTTAGTACTTTTCTTGCTGAAAAAATGGTTTGCCTAAAAGAATAAAAGTGTTGAAAGGTGGAGTTTTTGAGAAAATATATTTTTAATATTTTCAGAAAAATAGCCACTATTTTGTCATTTTATAAAATTTTAATATTTTCTTTGGATCATTCAATAGGTTAAGTATTTCCCCATAGCTCGTAATCCCTATACATTTCTTTCGGCATGATTTGAAATGGAATGTCGTCGCCGTATTTCTGTATTTAAAAAGTTACAAATTTTCCTCAATCTTCAATGAGTGAAGAGTTAGTTCCCTTTTGTGGTGTCACCATAGCAAGATTTCACTTATTTTTGTCCGCCATTGGATCACGTTGGAAATGGCAAAGAGTTCGAAGCCTGAATATTAGGCAATCTAATGCGTCCAAGGCTAGTCGAGCCTTGAGCCTCTCTGACAAGTCTCTGTTCAAGTGACTATTCAAACTATGGCCCAACTCAAAAGGTCTGTAACTACTTAGGGCCATTTTTCTATGTTCCTATTTAGATAGTTTTTGGTCATATTACAGTCATATTATAGTCTCTATCGAATGCTTACCTATTGCAAAGTGTTTTTAATGGGCACTTGAAAGGTTCTAGAGTCGTTCAAATCCATATCTCGATCAATCGCGGTCCCCGGGTTCAAAAGGTCCAGGTGATAAAACGCACTGATAAATCGGGATACACGCATCGACTTGACGACGCGACGTCTCAAATGAGAAAGCTTATTCTAATACAAGAATAATAGCCGTCATTGCAAAATGACTAACCATTGTCTCCGATTATTGATTTGAAGTAATACGAGAGATTAAAGAAACATGGATTGAAAAATGGGACTCCATTTTTCAATCCGGAACAATCACATGACGAAGAAACGGTAGAAGGGAATATGAAATAAAAATTAATCAATTTTATTAAAGAACAGAAATGTGCAATGATTTTAAAGAATTTCAAGGGGTTCTGAGAGATTTAAATTGTTTTTTGGGATATCGATGAATTTTTTCTATAAATTTCACTATATTTCAAGACATGTTAAAGATTTTGTGTTATTTGAAAAATATTTATAGTAAATGCAAAGTAAGACTTGGAAAAGTTATGGAATGATTTTATATATATTAGGTCTATTTGTGCAGTAAAATGAAAAAAATGAACGAGGTGACTATAACTAAGGAACGTTTAAATTCGCCGTCATTATTCTCTTTAAATTAATTCCTCGGTTAATATTTTTTCCTTATAGCGTTTCCATGTTTTTAATGTATCCTATAAGTCTCGGCAGACGAGTCGCAACGTGGGAATCGGTTTGACATTTCGATAGGGTCGTGTTAGTCAAAGAGAAAGTTCGATGTATTGTAAACCGCGACAATCTACCGTGTGTGAATACTTGCGTTATAATATCTTACGAGCTTTTGAAAATTAAAAATTACTCTCTCAGTCTGAATGAATTAAATTTTACTAATTAATATAATTCCATTAGTAAGATGGATAAACTAAACGAATTGGTAACTCCTTACTAAATGGATTAGTAAGACTATTCATTAATGTAATATCTTAAAAATTTTTAGATCCTTTAAAAATTTTGCAAAATTTTTTAGAATTCATAACAATCTTTGCAAATCTTATAAAATTCTTAAAACTACGAGAAATTCATTAAAATTCGATGAAAAAATGTTTAGATTTCTTTAAATTTCGCAAAATCTTTTAAAACGCATAAAAATATTCTTAAAATGTCATTAAATTTCTTAAAATAAGTACAAACCCCTTAACATTCCATGGAAAAATGTTTAGTCCCTTTAAAATTTCGCAAAATCTTTAAGAAGTCATAAGAAATTTTGTAAATCTCATCAAATGCTTTAAAATTACTCCAAAACCATTAAAATTCCATGTAAAAACGTTTAAATCTCTTAAAATTTCGTAAGAAACTTTAAAATGACAAATGGTTCGTTAAAATCCCTTAAAAATATGTCAAAATCTCTAAATATCCTAAAAATATCATTAAATTTCTTAAACTCACTAGAAGCTGCTTAAAATTTCGCAAAATCTTTTCAAAATCACAAGAATCATTTTAAATCGTTTAAAATTCTGTGAGGGACTTCAAAACCACCGAAAGTTCGTTCCAAAATCTCTCAAATTCCTAAATTTGAAATTTGTTTAAATTTGTTTAAATTCCCTGAAAGCATTCTGTTAATTTCCTTTAAAATCCCTGAAAATTTCTTTAAATTACTAGAAACTCCTTAAAATTCCAGGAAAAATTGTTAATTAATTATAATTCTTAAAAATATCTTAAAACTCCATAAAATCGTTTGAAAATCATAAAAATGCTCAAAACCTATTAAAATTACATAGAATAACTAAAAATACTTTATAATACTAATTCATTTGAGAACAATCCAATTAGTAAGTGAAGTTACTAAATAGATTATTGGTAAGTTATTCTTACTAATTCACTTTATAGTTAACCTACTATTTCATTTAGTAAAAAGAGAAGAAATTACTAATTTATCAGTCAATTGTAAGGCTACTAATTTACTTAGTCAAATGCTTACTAATTCAGATTGATAGAGTACCATTTTCAACTTTATACCTTCGTCCAAAACCTTTCGTCAGACGCGACTTTCCAGAAAAAAAATTATAATTTTCCTTTTTGTCCATTATGTCTTTCCTATATTTAATCAAAAGTTCAAGCATTATAAGATTGTAATAACAGAGTATTCATTTGCCTTTGAAATATATCTAAAAGCCTTTTCATAAAGTGTAAATTTACGAGCTGATTTGTGCGAATAATAGCAGTAAACTACCTCATAATAATTATTGTAGTAACAACATATAGTAATAGCAATTGTCGGTGGAAACGGACTATAAAACGTCAAAATTGTATCCAACATTACATTTTAACACTTTGCGGTCGAGATACATTATTCCCACAACCTTTTCTTTACAAGTAGAAATACTTATTGTATTGAAAAGTTTTATAAATTAATATTTCTTTTTTTCATTTTTCAATGAATCATTTTATATTTTATGGATAACTATATATATAATAAATCCTACATAGTTTCCTATATAGGTTTTCATGTAATTTTCCATATAGTTTCCAGTGGTTTATTGAAAGTTTTTATCTAAAATAATCTTCTAAGTTGTGAATTAATGAATGAAAGTTATTAGAATTAAAAAATCGATGCCCAACGAATATTACCAATCATACAACCCTTTTTATAAAATCTTCCTAGTTTTTACTAATATGATCTTGCATTTTATGTTTTCAGGGAATTTTAAGAATTTATTCAAGGGATATAGTTTTCCATATAGTCTCCTATAGAACTAGAACTAGAACTAGAATACAAAAAATATATAATGTTATATCAGATTAAAGTTAATAATCATATACATGATATTTCCACTTGAAAAGCATTTGAAAAGCCTCATAAAAAACATGTGTGAACTTTTGCCGGTGTACCTTGTATCTATATATGCAAGAATACGTATAATACCAGGCGAGAAAAGTGATGTAGAGCAAACATTGAGGCATCCTTTGATCTGCATCTTCGCAACAGTCGTTTGGTGTACTCGTTAGTTGATGCGATGAAAGGACGTCCTAGATAATAATGGCATCCGAGACTCGACGTAACTAAAAGTCTACGGTGTTATGTCACCCGATGTAAAACTGTAGCAACTACATACTCATACAAGTGTACATATAGGTACTTTACATTAGCCATCAGTTTCAGAAAAGTCTTAAAAATTCCATATTATTTTTCCTTTCTAATTTAAAATAGAAACTTTTACCGTACTGAAATCCCTTAAAATTAATTCTATTTGGCGGAAGTTTCAGACGTCGAATCAGACAAATTCTTTTTTCTTCAAAGATTATCACTAAATAAGATTGTTTTAATTAGAATCATTTAGTTCTTGTATTGCCGAAGTATGAGCATAAAGTATGAACAGTACAATTAAAAAAAAAATAAGAATACATAAAAAAACGGATGTAAAACATTTGAGGGAATGTGAAACATGAGAAGTAAGTCTTGTTGAAGTAAACGTCGATATTAAAGAAATTGGTTCAGCGTGACGCCAACGCACGTAATTGTGACGGGGTAAAGAGGGAATGAAGTGTACTGAAAGTGAAATAATAATCATTTATAAAGGCAGTAGGGCAAGTTGATTTGGTGGTGTGCAGACAGAATTAAGAAGGGAAAAGGCGTCTGTTGGTAATCTCCAGGCCAGGCTTCTGCGGCACTTCGCGAAGCGAGTTATATGCTTCGTAACAATGCTCAACTTTCTCCGTCACTTTCGTTTTCGTTGGTCGGCTGGTTAGTCAGTTCTCCCGTGTTCCCTAGGTTAGATTAGGAAATAGTGCGTACCCCCTGCCACTCCTGGGACCCACCTCCCATCTTAACTCGTGGCCAGCCATTCTTGCAATTTTAGAAAGGGCTTCCCCTTCTTTCCAGTGCGGCTCCAAGTCTACCAACTTGCAAATGCAAACCGCGGAGAACACACGAATTGCTTAAATTTAGTGCCATCAGAAATTAGGATTAAAGAATATTTACTTCCGAATAACTTGCAATTTACATTGTTTTCATCTCATTGTTTTTGCAGTCCTTTTGCTAAAAAGACTCAGAGAATTCTCAAGAAATTCAAATCAAAGGTTTGACAAGTTTAAAAAAATTGCGGAAAATTAAATTTAAATTATTTAGAAAATTTAAATTATTTATAACCCTACAAAATATCGACAGCAATGTGTTTGATATTTTCGAGACATATGGTAACATCAATTTTTTAATGTCAAATGAGAATTTAGGGAGGATGGAAGTAACAATAAAGACTTGTATTTCTTTAACACGTATATTTGACTTTCCATTGAAAAATAATGCCATTACATCATCAAAATAGGAAATAATAGAATCTGCACAAATCAACTTACTCGGCACATCGCTATCATTCATCAGACGTATTTACACTGGAATTGGTACTGGTTTGAGTGAGACAGGAGGAGGAAGAAGGAAAAAATGAGGAAGTATAGGAGGATGCATTTTGATTACTGATCACTGATCATTGAAAACTTCGGTCCTCCTCCCTTCATAGCATGGTTCGAGAATAAGCATATTGTGCAAAAGATGTGTGTTTATATGCATGTGTAATCTGTGTATATATAAATATGCAAATTATTGCATTCTCGCGATTTTAATGTACAGCGATAGCGAAGAAAGTGTGCAGCTCTAGCCTACCCTGTTCCTCCAATAAAAAACATTTACGAATATTAGGATTACTCGTAAGTACGTTAAATTTTACATAAATCAATATTTGATTTGCGGCTTAATGTAGTAGTAGCGAGATAGTTAGTAGACAGATAGAATAAAGTTTATCTATTATTTTTGGTTTTATGTATATAGATTCAACACTTTTCAGCTGATAATCTATTCAACATGATGAACCATGAAGGAAATTACCTTGTCATAAAAACATGGAACTTATTTTATATTGAGGGGATTTTAGGTTGATAATTATCATTATCAATTATCTACGTATAAAATATATTATTTGATTTGGAAACATTTGAAAGTTTACTTTATAAAAGTTCCAAATAAATTTCAAATCATTTCCAAATTCTTTAAATGTTTTATGCCGTGTGGGAAATCATTCAAATTTTCAGTTTCATAATTTTCGTTTTAAAATCCATATCACTCGAAATCCTGATTTTTTTACGTATACTGGCTTATAACCAATTGGATTTTGATTTTATCAGATTTTATTATCCAAAATAGTTAAAAAAATGTCCACTTCTCACGAGTTATAGTATACGGAAAAACAAAAAAAAAATTGAAAAAGTGTGAGCGAGAGAAAGGAGAATAAAAGGAGAGTAAAGCCTTCGTTTTACAAAAGCTGAAGCTGAATGTTTTGTCTAGAAAAAACGGAAGTAAAAGGTTTCCTTCTCGGTTTATTCATATGACCCAGAACGCAGAACATTTGCGAGCGCATAAGGGACAGCGATTGAGAGAGAGGGTGTGAGTGAGAGATAGGAGGAGTGAAAGGGTAAGAGGGTTGTGAGAGGGGACACGCGACATATATAAACATCGAGTATATTAAAAAATGTATTATCTCTGTTCGCATTTGTGCAATAGAATTGAATTTCATAAAATAGAATGACTGGTTTGCGTGCGAGAATTTCAGAAGCTCAAAATGGATTTCACATCAGCTTTGAAAGTTTTTTTTTTTTCAATACCGTTGCACGTGTGTTTGTATAATTGTATAATGCAAGAGTAAGGTATTAGTCGAACGTCCACTTACGTAACACTATCACATCAGCGAAGGTCAGACACAACGAGAGTTAAAGTGAGATAGTGTTAGAGAAAAAATATTATGTGAACATTGAAAAGTTGTCTCGTATAATTTGAAAATTTACATTTTGAGAGAAGCTACTGTACAGATTGGTTCAAAAATTATATAAGTGTATTTTTTAAAAATTGAATATAAAGAATCTGTCCATTCGAAATAAATAATAACAAATTATGCAGATTTTTTACAAAATACTTTCTCTGAAATGCCTGACAGCAGGCAAAAGTGTGTATGGAAGTATATCAGGTTGTGGTATTCTAGGCGCAAATTGTCTGACCTTCGCGGACTCGTTCCACTGGGAAAGGATCGTAAAGAGACGATCAATTCAATTCCGTCAGTTTGATAGGCTATCAGACTTTTTATTTGAATTTGATTAAGTTGAACCATCATTGGCAGTGGCCAATGAGTTTTGACTTTTAAACTCGTCATAATTTCACACATAGGTATATAAAACATTTGTCATTTGAATTGAATTTCAATCGATTTTCGTGAATTTTGAATATCGATTTATTTCAATTCAATATGAGTTTTGATTCTTATCAGACTTTTTACGTGAATTTAATTAAAGTGAACAATTATCGGCAGTGGCTTATAAGTCTTGAACATTTATCTTGTCATAGCTATTAGACTTATTTTCTTGAATTTGATTAAAAAGAACAGTTACATGTCAGCAGTCGCTATAAATTTTAATCTTTTGACTTGTACCATTATCTATCCAATCTATTTACGTACGTTCGAAGTAAAGTCTTATCAATATTCGGGTAGCGTATCGTGAGCATCTACCGCGATTTTCACACAAAGCTCTCTCTCTCTCCTTAGATCTTCAATCGCTACTTTCCAGGCGCCATTTGTCCTACAGGCTCTAAAGCACCTTTTACTTTCAACACTTACGACAAATTGATGTCGTCGAAGGTTTCATGTGGCAAGAGAAACGATTCCGGTCCTGGAAATCGATTCTTTCTTCCGTTTTTCTTACGTAAACTATATGACCCTGCAATATTGTTTCTTTGGTGGGGATAGCCCCGACTTCTGGGTCATAAAACCCTTCGATTTTTTTACTTTTTCTTCAAGTCTCGTGTCCACTATTACGTAAGAAGTAAATTTAGTTATTTTATAAGCAATCACGTTGTCTTTGAGAATTTTCTTCAAATAAAACCACCGAGGGCATCGTGAAATTCTTGCAAGTAGGCGAGAAGTTGGGGCATAGTGGGTCTGTCCCTAGGGGGACCCAACCAGCAAACTGCCATGACAGCGAAAAGTTCGTCAGGGCATGGTCTGGGCTGAACTAGTCGGTAACCGTCTCGGAGGCACACCATCATCTCGAAAGGATCCACCTCGACGTAGGGCTGCTGTCCCATAGTTGCTAACTCCCACAGAAAAACACCAAATGACCACTGAAATAAAAAAGATAAATGTCAAAATTCTGCGCAATTAATTTCTCGATTTTACACTCATTTGCTAAAAAGATTCAGAGGGTTCTAAACAATTTCAATTCAAAGGATGTAAAAATGTTTTATGGGATTTCAAAAGTATGACAAATCATCTAGAATTTTTAATTTTTGAGATATAAAAAAACTTGTACTTCCTTGTATAGTTTCATGAATCTCAAAAACGTTTATAACGTTCCTTAAAAATTTTATAAAATTCTTTGATTTTCTTTCATATCCTAATAAATTTCATGAAATTCTTTTATTACAAAAAATTGTCTTGGAAATAGTCGTACCACATCAGTTGCAGTACTATACTGATTATGTTGAAGGCTTTCAAGAGCCATCCACCGAATGGGTCTATTCTCATTGTCCCCTAAGCAGTGGTAATCCTGAGGAAAGAGATCTCTAGCTAAAGCTGCATCAGCTAATCTCACTCGAAGACTACTGGGCTCAATCAGACAATTTCTTGCTGCAATATCCCTAAAAATAAAAAAATTTTTAAATATAGATATTATATTAAAGGCATCTGTTACTTACCATATGAGTAAATTTATAAAATCTTTTTTTTTCACAATTTTTTACGTTTTAAAAGTAAAAATTGTGAGTAATTTGCTCATATGGTAATTATCACATGCCCTTACGGCACGTACAACGTATAAATCCCTACGTTGCCGGCGCATTTTTCTTGGTAAGATAACTTTTGCTGTAATTTGCAGGGAACTATAAGTGGTAGTTGCTCCAAAGGTAGATTTGAACGATCTGTAAATATTTTTTGAAAGTTTACTTCATTTATTTAAAGGAAATTAATTACCTATGCAAAAGGCCTCTTCCGTGAAGGAAACCCCCAGCTCTGGCCACCTGCACGGCCACATTCACTAAATCTCTTGTGATAGGATGGTAAGTTCCAACGGTAAGGTAGAGTTTGAGATTAAGCTCATCCAGAGAACTTGTGTATGCCAACATCGGACAGGTACTGTCCAGACAAGCAGCTGCAAGGGATGCTATATTCCCGTGAATCAATCCCGCCAATTGTGAACCCTCAACTACTAAAAGGGATGCTTGATAAGCTGATGCTACTTCTGTAAACCAAAGAAAATTCACAAATCATTTAATTTTTCAAATTTTTGCAGTTTTCTGTAGGTGTTGCCTAAGTATCAAGAGATAACTCTATTTTCTATACTATCAAAGGAAGGTAATGAGAGTTAAACTTCCCCTATCCAACGTCAATTCATGAATTAATTTTTTATTTTTATTGTAATCCCATTTTACTTAAATATTTCTTTTTATTTATCGTTAATAATTCGTGTAATTTGAAATTTGAAATTTCTGCTAGTAATTTTCTATATTTTCATTTGCATGAATGACTTACCAGTTACTGTTTTTATTATAACTTCTTGTTCTCGACCAGCCAAATCCAAAGTCCCTCTGTAAACTCTGCCAAAGGTTCCTTCCTGTATGAGACTCCGACAATAAAGTGCCGTTCTCGATACTGCAAGGGCTTTGGCCTTTTCACAAGGATCCGTAGACTGAAACAAACAGAGAAATAAAATAAAATACAATATCGACAACAATTTTTTCGATATTTTCGAGATATATGGCAACATCCTCTTTTTTTAAAATAAAAATCTTAAAGTTTCCACCCCTAAATAAGAAATATGACGGCTCAATTTGAAGCAAGTCAACCTTCTTAAAAATTACGCAAAAAAAATTGAAAGGGATCTTCCTGCCTAAGGCTGTAAACATCAGAGCTTTTTTCTCCTATTTATCATCTGCGTGCCTCTTAAAAAAGTCTTGATGACCGTGAGTCAAGAGGGAGCATTTACCTATACCTTTCGTGAGCCGACAAGGACCGGAAATTCGCCCCTTTTTATTTGGAGATGGATTTCCATTGGTCCCAATGTAAGAAGGGTCGGCGTGCGCACGAAGCCATTCATTAATTTCAATTTTCCAGAGTTTTGCCTTCACCACCCGAACAACCCCCTACCCCATTCTATCCTCATTCCCATCCCCTCCAAGCATCTCACTCGCTTATTCCTTCCTAACACTGAGTCTGAAAAGACGAGCTTTTTGCTTTTTACAAAAAGCTCGGGAAACGGTGAATGGGAAAGCTTTCTCGACAATAAATTAGCTAGTCGTTTTTCAAAAAGAAAAATGACACTATGTTACATATCGAAAAGACAAAATGTTTTCCTCTCATTCCTCAACAGGAATTTCTTCAGTAAATGGAGATTTTTTTGACTTCCGAAATCGAATTCACAGCTAATTTACAAAAAATATCACTCCTCTGCATGCAGCACGCTTATTCTGCTTTATATGTCTGGCCATAACGTTCCCTTTCCACTTCAAAGAATTCAGTAAATTTACACCTACCAAGTCTATTTAAAAAGGAAAGAAAAACATTTAGTTTTTTTCGATCCGCCCTAATGTACACGTTGTTATATGCAAATACGAATAATTCTAACGGCTTATCACCAGGAGGTCTGCAATCATCGCGGTGCCTCTCATTAACAAAGGTTTTTTGGAGTCAAAGGCGTAAATATTTCAATGCTTTGTGCACGTTTGCAATTTCGGAAATTGAATTAACTCTCATGTGTGCTTTAATAATTCATTTACTCTCCTGATTAACAGAGGAACTTTTAATTATTTCAATAATCCACTGATTATTTTTTTCCATCTCGTCAAATAATGATCAGCACCAGAATCTATTTTCGATATAATATATCTATTTTCGCAGCCTCTTTTTTATGATAAGATATTATAATAACAATCTCACTGACGAGTTATAAAATATGCTTTAAACGATAATATCTTTCTCGTTATAAGGTCCTATTATTTTTTACTTCATCGATAAATTACTTTGATCCCAAAAGACCTTTTTAGGCGATTCTCGGAGAGAAAAAAAGAAGTCGTGACCCTACCACCTGTGTTCTCAAGAGAGATAGGGTGGATAGAAAGTGGATGGCAGGTTACACACGCGGTTACCTCCCTTCTTGAACCGCTCTCTGCTTCTTAGAGACGAAGTTGGAGACGAAGGGTGGAGGAAGCGCAGAAAGCGGAAAAGGGGTGGTTGGGGCAATGGGGAATATATAGATGGTTGGAAGTGGGTTCTGTGATTGTTTCGGCTTTGATCTTGGATCAATTTACCAAGTATATCGCGTGTGCCTCCAACCCCTAAACCTAAACTTTCAGAACGTTGACGTCCGTGTTTAACGTGCAGTCATCCTTCGTCTAAAGAGTAACATACACTCTAAGGTGTATATGTATTACATTTTTATTGCATGAAACATCATATCTGCTTCACTTTTTTGGAAACTCTTAAAAACGAGAGAATTTCATAAAAAATCAGTACTTTTTTCAGTGACGCTATTCTTAAAATCTAATTAACTTTCTTCTACAGTTTTGCTTGAAATGTCCGGAATGTCCCGGTATTTTGTAATAATCATATAAATGTGTATTGAGAGCAAAAAAGACGATGTAAAATGTTGTATATTGAATAGTCACTCAAATTCTAAGTATCACCTTTTTTCTGTGTGTTCTCTTATAAAACGACACATATACATTGACAACATAGACGAATTTGCAGTGTACTTAGGTTCTAAATTTTATCTTGGACCAGCATGTCGTAGAGAGAAATCAGAAAAAAAATTAAAGCGCTCCGCTTGCCGTGGAGATTTGCCAAAATTGCTGTTGCCAAGTTGGGAAAGATTTGTCTATTTAGAGGATTTTTATGTGAAAAAAGGACTAAAAGAAGAATAAGGGTTTGACACAATTTTGCGTGAAAATCAAAGTCAACTTTGGTAGTTTTTTAAAATCTGAAGTACTTTTCTTGAAGAATTCTAAATTTTTCCGTGTACGGCAATCCATAAACATTTTCAATTGTAATTACGGGATGTTGAGAAGACAAGCTCCTCTTTTCGCAGCGAACGTAAACGAAATTTACCACGTTTGTGAAACGTTGAAAAGGGTAGCGGAGCGATCATACAGCGGGCTTTAAAAACGCGTAATAGAAAAAAAAAAAAAAAGTAAAAAAGGAAGGAGATATAGAAACCAGCGAAAAGCTCACGCTCCACCGGACGTGTACCTGGTTTGTTAGAGAATTGGAGTGGTTCGCTGTGGCTGCATAAAAGAGAACCAGGGGAGCAACGCCAACGCCGACAGTGAGCTTTGAGATTGGAAGGCAGAAAACTGCAGGTAAGAGGATCGAGCTGGCCGAGAGCAAAGGGCTGTGAGAGGAAAATTGTCATCATTGGAAAACGGCTCGTTCGACCGCAAACTCGATAAAGTTTTGTTCAGCCCTCGACTTTGGTCAGTGTGGCACTTCAGGATGTACGAGTCGTCTCGCAAAGTTTCCGCTTCCGGTAACGCTTCAGGAAATGTGAGAAGAAGACAGAGAAAAGCAGGGATTCGCTCAGTTACAAGAAAATCGGATTTGTAGGAAAGCGAGATGCGTCTTTTCCGTATACCTTGAGTCCATGTTCCATGAAATCATTCATTTAAAACTCATTCTATATGTTTCAGAATTTCAAATGGGGTTTTGACGAGGCCCTGGTTGGAATTTCTATTGTTGATAAAAATATTTTCATTTAATTAGGCATTTATGGGACGACTATATAGTAGTAATATCTCATTAATACAGATCTTACATTGGTATCTCCACCTTACAATATAAAACTTAGAAATTGTTGATAACGAAACAGGGCATTGAAGACTTTTCCACGTCAAAAATAGAGAAAAATAGAGAATTCCCGACATTTTCGACGCTTAATTATTTATGAAAAGATAAAAGATGGTTATATTTATGTATTTAAAAATTAAGTAATATGTATATTGTTGACAAACACGGACATATTTCTAGTAACTTTAAAGAGTTTTTCATAAAAATTGTTATTACACTACCAGTATGATTATATTTCTTCAAAAATTTTTTACTAATTAGTGATTTGAAGGAATTTCAAAGGATTACAAGAATATTAAAATCCTTTCACATGTTTTGATAACTCCGCAATTTCTAGAATATTCATACATTTTTTTATATTTCTTTTTATATTTTTTATATTCATTTAAGTTGTTTTGAAGTTCATTTGAATTCTTTTGAAATTCTTTGAAAGTTCTTTAACATCACCTCTTAAATTCTCTTATAGAGTAACTTGGAATCTCTTCATGTCCCCATGAAGTCTTAAAAATTATTTGAAATCTTTTGAAAATCGTATAAAATTCTTTATTGTCATTTAAAATTCCTTGAAAAACCTAACAAAATTTTCAAATGACTTTAAAATCTTAAAACT